>CAKNYM010049468.1:33879-54180 GCA_932195095.1 Andricus curvator
GCACAATAAAGCGTTTTTTACTGTTCCACGTACCACGTGGTGTCACTGTTTTCTTACTGTGTATTATATCTGTGTTTTTTCAATTTTCGCTTCTCGGTTTGTTTTAGAGAAACTTTCCCACGTAAAATATTCAGTGCAAATTCACAAATACTTTTAACGAGTTGCGGGTTAGCTTTTTTTAAAACAGCGCGTCGTTGTTCTGTATTCAAATGATAGAGAGCGTGTAATGTTTTAACATTCTTCTTTCCAATGGATTTTCATGCGCACGTCATCATGACAAACGTATAACTGGTACTAGATCGCTTGATGAGCCTGCTTTTATACTCTTTGATGGTACGTATACGTATTGATATGGATTTGACGGAAATATACAAGTTCTAAATCTACAGTTGTCAGGGGTAGATTGTTTTGAATCTAGAAGGAGAGAACCGTGTAGGCTAGAAGTTGCGCCATAATAAGCTTCCTGTAGAAAACAGTTTATTTTCAGGGTATTCCTGTCTAGCGAGATGTTGATTTTGCGCTCGATCCCTCGGGTTTTTAAATACTACAATATAATTTGCGTTTAAAGAAATATCTCGCTGATCATGTCCCTGATGAAAAAAATTTTGTGATATAAAGATTACACTCAAATTTTTGTGATGACTTCCTTTGGTGAAAAGATTGACGACTGTGTTATTTGAGGATTCACGCATAAGATCGTCTATAATTAACAGTTTGGCTCGAGGATCATTGGCATAGTCTGATGCTTGTGGTAAACCTTCACGAAATTCAACTCCACCCCCGTACTCTTTATAGGATGGTTGCCATTCTGAATAATATAAAATTATGCGACAAAATACATCACACATTGAATGAATATTATGGAGACATTTTTTCACAAAAATTGTTTTACCGCAACCCGTTGGATCAGAAATTATAGACGTAAACGGATGTTTCCACCTTGGATCCATGTTGAAGAATAAAGAAATCATACAATGTAATCTCCTTTTATTTGATTTTTTTCTCACCTTAAATTTAATCTTGAAGTGGTGCTGCTATTAGCTTATTTTCAGCGCCCGCGGTCCGTGCCCGCCCGCCAGCCAGCCTGCCCGGGCTTCCGGGGAGAGTCTTTTTGAATAAAATTTAAAAGACATACTTACCTTCAGTTTGGTCTCAGATGTTGATATTAGATGTACTTCACTCCTAATATTACTGCTATTACCGCTACTACTTTTATTACAACTATTTTCAATTTTTTCTGTTGCCCCTATTTATCATATTTTTTATTTAGAAACAAAAATGTAACCTGATTTACAAGTTCTAAATGTTAAGAAAAAAAGAGAATTTAAAAAGGTGGATATTTTTAAAAATCATGAGAATACTTTAAAAAGGAATAATAATATTTATTCTAATATTTATTTAGCCAACAACGATACCACGCTGAAAAAGCCAGTTCTCGTCAGATCACTGAAGTTAAGCAGCGTTGGGCGAGGTTAGTACTTGGATGGGTGACCATTCGAGAATACTGCGTGCTGTTGGCCCACCGTGGGTGTGATGAGCCCACACTTGTAGTAGTTATTTACTACAAGAAACTATCCACCTAGAAACACTACCCGAATCGGGTAGTGTCACGCCTACCCTGAAAGGGAAATGGCTTAATGGTATACTTACTATGTAAAAAAATTGATGAATATTAGTAAAAACTAGTAAAAAACTTGAGGTGGTCTTTCATCACTCGGAAAGGCCATTTGCCATAATTCTGCTGGCGGTGGTCTTGCCCACAGAGCTTGTGCAATTGGTATTGCAGCAGGGCATGTTGGAATTTGTCTCTCCTGTACGAAAGGTCGTATGGAAGCGATAGGCCGATTGACCATCTGAAAAACGGGTTGGCCATATACATCCCAATTTGTAGAAATATAAAAAACTATTAATCATACAATTTTATGGTTTAAGAGCAGATTATTTCAATACACGTACATGTTCCTCCAAGTAAACCCATGCTGACCATCTCCTCAATACACACGCAGGTGGAGAAAGAGAGAGAGAGAGAGAGAGAGAGAGAGAGAGAGAGAGAGAGAGAGAGAGAGAGAGAGAGAGAGTAATATAATAATAGATTATACATAATTTTATAAATAATTATCTACAGAAAAACAAAACAAACTACTAAAATCAAACTACTGTGAATCTACCCTGTTTTTTCCCCTCTTCGACATAACCGTAAGGTAAAGAATCGTAATTCTCAAAAAATCTTCGTCCACAATTTACCGGTTTACAAGTTTTTTTCTCCGTTCTAGTTACGACATCATGGGATTTTGTTCGGCGAATTGCTCTAAATGAAATTGAAATAGAAGAAGCATTGCTGACTACCATTTTTCGGATAGTTTCACAATTGAAAACATTCGAATTTTTATAATTCAAAGTTATACCCTTAATTTTGCAAACCTGATGAGTTTTTCCATCTGGTGAGGTTACGTTGTAGGCATAAAATTTAGGGCCACTAGATACAAAAGTGTCAATATAACTTCCTTTACCATACATCTCTAACTCATCCGTCATTTGTCCCAGTAATCGACCCATGGGTGGGTTGTACTCTGGTACGTCTTCATGACATATATAAATGCACGACTCTGTATCATAGTACAAAACGCGTCGATCTAACTGAAACAGGTAGTCAAAAAGCTTAAGTCTAGCTTGAGCAGTGATATAAGCTGCTATGACTACATTTGTGTAGGGTGATGCTACACTTGCCTCCTCTTTATACGACCAAGTGGCGTAAAGAACATCATCATTGACCAAGGTAATGTCATGAAGCTCCAACTCTGAGTTAGTCAACAACTCCATCAATCTTTTACGCTCTTCGATAACTTCTGTTTGTGGAAAATTCTCTCTTTGACCAAATTTACCCCAAAAAGAGTTGAGACAGAATTTTGCAACTGAGCGTAAACCTGGATTTTTTGAATTCATTTCACGGTCGAGCTCTATACCCTCAATTTCATCATGCTCGCGAAGATAAGCTTCCTTTGACGCCTCGTCAACGCACTCACTCGGCCACCCGCTAGCCTCCTGTTTAATTTTTAAAAAGGTGTTTATATACGCCGCGAATAATCTACCTTCTCGCGTGTTTGCATCATATTGAGTAAATTTATATTTCCATATCTCGGAAGTATATGTTATAGTCCAAGAGCCAATGAAATTTTTTCCGGCTGATTTTTAAATGGCTAAACAAATTATATAATATAGCCTCGGATGGGTACAATATGAAATCGAGTGACTGGTAGCTCGAATCCGTTGCGTTTGTTAATAAAAAAACTGTTTTTAGCGTTTTTTGGAATAAAGAACCGACCAATCGCGTTATGCATGAAAATTTGTTAACATATAGTAAAAACATGGCTAAAAACGATTTCGAGTGACTGGCACTCGAAATCCGTTGTTAAGTCGTGACTGCCAATCAAAAATCACGAAAAATCTTGTTGATAATTCGGCTGATTTTAAAATGCACGAAAAAAAAATTATAATTAAAGGCATAAGAAAAATATTCCCGAGTGACTGGCATGTCAAAGCCGTTGTTTTCTACTGACTGCCAGTCCCCAAAGTCCGCACCGCATCGTCCGGCCCGCGCTGCATCGCTCTGTTCGCGCTGCATCTTATCGCTGGTTTATCCAGGGAAAAATCATAACATTTTGTCATAGCCTCGAAGCAAATTTTATTTTTACACAAAAAGAATAATGCACTTAATCGCTATAGCTTAAATTTACATGTTCTGCGTTTTCGACATTGTCTGCATTAGAATCATCTGACTGTTCGGGCTGGATTATTATACTTTTTACGAATAAAGGGACCTGCTCTCCCTTGAACCAGAAGAAGCCGTACTTGCCACTTTTTTCCACCCACCCATATTCAGTGGGGCAAAGATCGCTTGGGACTTTTTGATGTGCGTGACACCAAATATTGGCAATATATTTCGATCGTAGAACTTGTTCTGTGAGCTCTGATTTGCAAGGAGGGATGGCTGATGCGTCGAAATTCGTTGCGCGCTTTAAAAATTTCTCAGTGACATCATTCACTTGGAAATTTTTACAAAAAATTGACAACCGAGCCTCATTCACATTTTGCACACCTTCAACGCCATACATTTGGCACACGAATGATTGAATACTCTCAAAACTTGCGTCGTCGATGGCTCCGTCATCGCGGTCCCCAAGCTTTGCAAAGACTTTCTGAAATTCTTCAGAATTTTGCAACAGCATTAAAGGTCTTTTTTTTTTCCTTTTCGAAAGAAAGATGGATTGAAGTCACATCCTGTGAACGCGTGGTATCCGGGCAGAGATTTACAAAGATTGGGGCCGAGATGAGCATACAACTTCGTGACATCAATGTACCGTTGCGCTTTCGAGACACCGACATTCATCCAGATTTTCGAACCTTTTTGCACGTGCTCCATGTTTTCAAGCATTATAATTAAAATGTCGGTATACGAACATCTCATCACAATGTTCGAATCTTCGTTTCAATTGCAGACATGATACACGATTTTTGTGTCGGCTTCTTCGTGATTTACGCAATAATGCTCGAAACAACCTTCCCCCCAACGGCTTTAAATTTGTAGCACTGCTCCGCGTTAATGTAAAGGGTTTTTGATTTGAAAATACTTGCAAAATCGTCTTTGGACCACTCTTCGATGAAAAATTGGACCACAGCTTTTTTTAAATTTACATTTTTCAAGTCTATTGAGAAATCAGAGCAGCGCCTCTGGTCTGAACCAGATATTCGGAATAGCCGGTTTTCGGTATTATCTCGCAGGAAGTGCTCGTTATCTTTGATGGAAGGAGAAAAGTAAGAGTCAAACATTACCGCGATTTCTTTTGAATTGTGATTCAAAAAAACATTAAGGCATTTAGATGAGATTTTTCCATATTCAACCGGAACTTTTTTTATCGTGTGCAAAATGAAAAATCCATCAATGACAACGAGATCGACATTGCTTGGATGACTACTTTTAATTTGAGATTCCAACGACTTCAAAAGCACTGACTTATCGGTTTTGTGTATGGAACTATCTACGTGACAGATTGATAATGATACCGATGTCAAGGGGATCTCGAAAACCATGCTCCTGTCCAATTTTTGTCGATTGCCTGAGCACGACTTTTCTTGATTCTATTGTCATGTAAATCGGCAGAAACGTATTGCTTTCGCCTCAGTGACAGATCCTGCATAACATTCGCTATCACTGTTGTTCTGAAACTGTGGCTCTTGCACCACCTTTGTCGAGCTGTGATGGAATTAGTCATGTGACTAACCCCGGTCATGGAATTTGCGGCGTCGAGATTGATTGTTTCTTCCAAAATTAAATCTATTGGTTGAGTGGAATGAGGTTTGGGTGTTCGTTTCACTCCAATGCCGTTTTCTTGCAGTATCTCTTCCAATCCTGGATGAGACTCGGAGACTTGAAGTAAATTGTCGTGATAACGAGTCAACCAACGAGCGTAATTTTGCTGATTGAACGAAAAGAAGAGGTTCGTCATCAAAGGAAGAATGTACAGATACATCTCGTCATTGCGACGCCGAACGCTCGCCTGGAGCTGGAAGTGATACTCAATCAATTTGACGTACGTCATAAAATATTGAGCGGTGTATCCATGGGCCCCACTCATGGTATCATCGAGAAAATCATCGTACGTTCCCAACAACCAATCGATATGTGAATTTTTCATGACTTCGTTAACTGCCAATGTGGAAGAAGTTACGTTTTTGAGAGCTCGGTAGATTTCTGAACCTTCTGACATGTCAAGTTCAGGATAAGTACTCAGGAATTGTCGCCAGTGTAGATTCTGCAACACGAGGCTCAAAAGAGTATGCATTCTTTTGCACCTATCGTAGTGTTTTCCCGAAATGAACCCTGAGAGAGAACCTCCCGCTATAATCTCGCTGTCAATCATGATGTTGGTGATTCCGCAATTATCGATCAATTTACCTATCACTTTGAAATAAGCAAGGTCAATGTGGAACGCACCAAAATGAATGAAAAAGCGATCGAAACGAGGCCTTTCTGGCGATTCAATTTGCAGAGAAACTTTCGCAATAGCAAGATCATACGTCACTTGGATAAATTCTTGTCTGCACTCGTCTTCTACTTGCAATGCCTGTTTCATTGTCTCAATGACGACCAATCTGTTGGTTGGGGACACAATAATTGTCGTCATATACGACACTTTTTGCATTGATGACGTGTCATCAAGAAGTAGGGTTTGAAAACCCATCCACATTGGCATTTTCGGAATGCCGACAACGTGAGACAACGCCCACAGTTGACGAAATTTTACGATTTACGTGGAATCAAAGCTTGAAGCAGAATACCTGGATAGAGTATCTAACGAAAGAAGCGTTTCATTGAATCTTGGCCTCTTCGAGTAGTCTTCAATTCATGAGTAACGGGATCGCATGTTCTTCTTCTCTTACGACGTTTGGAACCCTGTACTTGAGTAAAAGAATCGAGACTATCCACTGAATTATCATTACCGTCATCTTCGAGTGTCGTATCATCAATGTTTTGGTACATTATCCCAACAGTGTCATGCAAGTTTTCTTTCCCAGTCGAACTATCAACAAAACTTTCGAAATTATTGAAAGCTAACCCCGAGCATAAATGAGGAGATTTGATCACGTCTTCGGGACAAACTTGAATTTTTTCTATTGAGGAAATCGCATCCTCAGTTTCAATCTCATCAATTACGTTGTAGCTGCATGTATGGCCGTAACGATTCATTATATCTATGATCTTCCTGCTTCTAGTTAAACTTTTTAATACAATTCCGAGCTGCAGATGCTTTGCAGGTTTTGTTCGGCCATCAGTTACTCCGAAAATTAAATCTTGAGCAAACGATATGCTCAATCTTTTGCATTTCTCACCCGAACGTCTTCGCGAATTTCCACCGCTCAAAAGTGTTTCGAAGAAAACCTGCAAAGAATCTGGAATGGAGCATTCCCCGCGAGCAAGCTCTGTTGCATTGATAGTATCTGGGAGCTGTCGTTTCTCTATGGAAAAACTCCCGTGTCTTAATGTTATTGCAGCTCGCTGCAATAAATTATTTTTATTTAACGACTCTAAACTGAAGTTTTCGGGAATGACGACGTTTCGAGGATGAACAATTTTTTTTTCGACAAATGCCCGATTTCTATTTCTCCGGCAAAATGTTTTAATAACCTACTTTTTATTACATTCGCGATAACATAAGCGCAAATTTCTTCAAATAATTGTTGACTTACAACGATTGTGGTATTTAATGCTGAGTAGAGCACGCCACGCGTCGATTCTACTTCCCAATTCCTCGTCGCCTATGGATGCTGAAATTTCGTCCAAAAGGTCATGATCAGAACATGTCGAAAGTGGGAGTAATTTTTGCTTCACAGTGACCCTTGATTTATTGCAAATGAAGCAAACATCGTCCTTCGCGATGACATCAGTTTCACTGCTAACTGAAATTCCTGAAGTCGAAGGCACGTTACCAAAGCTCTGTTGCATTTCCGCGTCGTGTCTGTAAACAAAGATTCAACCCACTGTACTCGACTATGAAAATCTCAAAAGATATTCTATCATGAAAATCTCAAAAGATATTCTGTCTGAAAATTCTCAAACGTATGTTCTTCGATTGAAAGAAATATCCGAAAGGATGTTCATAGAGAAATTGAAAAAGAGAAATCCACGGAAAAATTACTAAAAAAAATTGCAAGAGGAAATTCTACACTCAAATTCCTAAGAAAAATCGCACACAAATTTAAAGTCCAAAAATGGGAAAACCTGTTGTTCAAACGATACAAAAGTATCTTATTGTTTCATACTGAATTTGTGTATGCGTTTCCTGGTAAAATATTTGCAACCAAGTACAGAAGAAATTCGTGAAAAATAAAAAAAAGCCTTCTAAACTCAAAAAATTCTTGTAGTTTTTTATATGAAATATTTTCTTCATATTCACATTTCCACAATCAAAATAATTTTCAATCAAACCAACGACATAATTGCATTGTAACGCGCAAAAATATGTTACTTTACGTATGTAATTTACTCTTTCTGTGGCGTCGTAGAAACTTCTCGTTGTTCTAACCCTCTCTTTTGAATTTCTACTTCCTCGCTTTTTTCCTCGTTGTCTTGAGGATTTTCAATTTCGAACGCTTTCTTACGATCTGCCCCCGAATTCTCGATTGCGCTCTCCTTCGACTTGCCAGAAACATTTTGCTCCGCCGAAGATCACCTAAAATAACATATAATATTACGAATTGTACTTTCCAGATCCAAGATATACAATAATTTCACGCAAAGAATCGGGCAAATCACTAAAAATCTTATAATTTTGTGTACTTACTCTTTATCATTTGGTGCGACAAAAATTATATTCTTATATTTCTTTTGCAAAGCTAAAAAATTGACGCGACACGCTCTGTGATAGCCATCGATCTCGTTTACTGATGGCGGAAGAACCACGTCGCCAAGTTTCGCCACTGTGAACAATATCACATTTTTATCTCGTTCTCCACAAAAAATGCAGAATTTCTCCGTTTCGCTCATATTGGAACGAGCGAAGATGCAGCGCGGGCCGGACGATGCGGCGCGGACTTTGGGGGCTGGCAGTCAGTAGAAAACAACAGATTTGACATGCCAGTCACTCGGGAATATTTTTCTTGTGCCTTCAATTATATATATTTTTTTCGTGCATTTTAAAATCAGCCGAATTTTCCACAAGATTTTTTTCGATTTTTGATTTGCAGTTACGACTTAATAACGGATTTCGAGTGCGAGTCACTCGAAATCGTTTTTAGCAATGTTTTTACTACATGTTAACAAATTTTCATGTATAACGCGATTGGTCGGTTCTTTATTTAAAAAAACGCTATAAACAATTTTTTTATTAACAAACGCAACGGATTCGAGCTGTCGGTCACTCGATTTCATATTGTACCCATCCGAGACTATATTATATAATTTTTTTAGCCATTTAAAAATCAGCCGGAAAAAATTTCACTGGCTTTTGGACTATTAGTCTATAATTGAGTTCGATGGCTTTATGTAACTCATCCACAACCCATGTTCCTTCCTACTCACGCTTTGCATCGTCATGAGTACAATCGGTTTCGCTCTAGATTCGCAACATGTGTGGCAAAGCGGGAACATGAGTTTCCCATGCATTCGCACAGGTAGCACTGGATGGTATAAACTGCGAGGCGGGATTACACGAAGTTTGATCAATCCATCAATTTGTTTCAAATTCGCATTATTTGGACCAGTTAGACCTTTACACTCCTCATCACCTACATAAATTTTCGGGTGCCCCACAGGAAATTTACCCATTTTTGAAATAAATGGATATAAAGTGAAAACGTCAATATATCGTATTTTTTCGTTTCTTTTTACTTTATAATAGCACACGGTGTTTCCTGTGCGACCTCCGAAACACGCGTCACAAGAGTTTAACGCATCCTGATGCAACAAGGGGTGATTTTTTAAATATTCATGCATCTGGGGTGTATTTTTCTTTAGTTTGTCGTACTGGAACTCCAAAATTTCGGTCAATACGTAACCATCTTTACGTATTTTTTCACTTGCGGCGCAAGTGCTTTCATATCGTCATAATCACTATCTACATAATATCCGTCAACTAGAGCTCCCTCTGGTAGTAGGAATTCACGACTCCTTGCTGCGTGTTTAATTTCTACATCAATTTCTTTTTCTACCCATAATAACCATTCAATGGCTTTTCCAGACTGATTATTTACTCGTCTGTAACCGCCATTGGGTATAATGCCTATGGTTTCAGGGCGAAGGAAATTTTTTCGGTAAACTCTTGAACACGTAGAAGCTATGGTGGCGCATTCAGCGAAAGGACAGACATTGCCGCATTTAAAAAATATAGACCTAAATGCGAGGCATGCACGACGAAGTATCGTCACATCGCTCACCCAATAGGCCACAATCTCCTTTTGGAAATCAAAAACATAGTGGTCTTTACACAAATCGTACCACTCGTAAAATTCTTCACGAGCCTCGATTGTTATGGTATCGGGGGAGTAGTCTTCAACCGGAGGCAAAGGACAATACCCGACCTGCATGAGCATGACTTTGGTGCCATTCGTTATCACCTTTGGACGGATTCTGGTGCCTTTTACCTCCACTAAGTAATGAAGAATTAATTGCAGGTCAAACTCTTTTGCATTGTGTGCAATAGAAATTGATTGACCTGAATTTTTCCCCTCACGTCGGGATAAAACATTATATTTACACTATATTGCACCGTATGCCCCGATTCTGAAATTATGCTAGTACCGCCATATACAGGTGGAGCTTTACCCATACCGAAATTATTAAATTAAAAAATAACTAGCGCGATTTGCTCACGTAGGGGGTAATTTTGAATAATATTCGCTTCGAACAATCCGCAGCTGAATTCAGGGATCGTCACACCTGAATTCCGTACTAGCTCAGAAGCGTTTCTAATTTTCAAAATTGACTTTTTTTTAACACCCTCGTGCGTCAACACCTGTCGTCCAGCATTGCGTATACCTTTTATGGTATTGAAAGTTACAACAAACGATTTGTGTAATTTAAACTCATCATTACTTTGAACGATTTTAAAAATTAGATCCCAAAGGATCTCGAAACTTAAATCACGTGCTGGACGAAAGGATAAACCACCAGCATTTTTGAAAAAAAAATCCGAATTAAATTTTATGCCAGCATAATCTTCACGGCTGTCGACAAAATTCATTAGATATTTAAAAATAGCTGTAAACGCTTTTTTAAAATACTCAATAATGTTTGCAAACTCTGAAGGCTCCACTATTTTAATTTCAATTTCACGCCCATTAGCATTAAACTGCTGTTGTTGCAGCTCTTGTTCCAGTAATTGTTGCTGCAGCATCTGCTGGTGCAGCCGCAGCTGAGAGCGATAAATCGCTTCCATGGCTGCACTTCTCTCATCCATGTCCGCCTCCTCCCCCTCCTGCTCCTCCTCCTCCTCCTCCTCTAAGCCCTCCAAGTCAACCTCCTCCTCAACCTCCAAACCCTCCACATCAACCTCTTCCCCTTCATCGTCCTCGAAATCGTCATTCATTAGGAACACCTTGTTCCTGGCAACGATTTTGGGACTCATCGGGGACTGTGAAGAAAAAAAAAATACATTACAATTGTGATGACTGTATTACAATTTACAGGGCAAACTATTTATCTTGTTTTACTCTCAACTAAAATAGATCGCGATAAATTAAACTTTCTGTGTGAAAATTGTATTGTAAATTTTCACAGATACAAAAAAATTTCCGAAAATTATTCTTTATTTTAATTTAAAAAAATTATTGACATATAAAGTATTCTTAGTCCTTTTCCTTTATTTCACCAAAGTTTCAGCTCGATATCTCATTTCGTGTAGAATTGGTATAATTAAAAAATATGTCGGTAAACTTGGAATCGGATAAGTATCACATGCCCTTAGCCATAATCACAATTAAAGTTTAAAAGTGAATTCTTGTATTTTAAAAACTTTTGACACAAGCACTACACTTCGCTTTTGCCCCCATCTTTCGCTTGACCCCATCGCCCGAGAGCTCCGGCTCTTGCAGTCAGCCACGTTGCTTTGGGCTAACTCCCCAATGCAATGAATTATGCGGTTACGACACCAGTATCGCGCAGTGCCACCCACAATAGGCCTCTCTCGGATGGAGGCCATGGTTCAGTTGGGAGTGGCAATAGGACCGAGCCGAGGCGACGACCAGGCAATGGCCCCGGACAAACGCGAGAACATCGATTTAAATGGTCGGACCAACTCAGGAGAGACATCCTTACCTGTTGGCGAAGAAGCTCACCGGCGCGAAGAGGATTCATGCAGAGGTTACATGACCGTTGGGTCAATATGCACCCGGAATATGCTCATCAAACGCCTCAGTATTTAAGAGATCAGGTATCCTTTTTGCGAAAAAACGGATATGAAGCTCTTTATCAACAAGCAGAAGAAGAGCAACATCCTCCATCGAACATTCCACCCGTTCCAGCAAGACCACCTTTGCAGATAGCCGATAATGCTAACATGAGAAGTAGGAGATCTATCCACCAAAAAGTCTTTCTCAGGATGGACAAATTAGCTGAAGCTAATACTGCTCTCCCCGATTTGCTCCCCGAAGATGTTAATCTCTGGAATCTGAACTGTGTTGTTTACGAGAAGGCATTCTCCTTGCTTAGAGACAGTAGAAGTAACGATACTTCAGTACGTCTGAGTAAGACTCGCGAGCGTATTGCACAGCTTCAATTCAAAATTCAAACGGCGAGACGGCATGCATCAAATATTCAGTGCGTGATTAGCTACATAACATTAAATAAAAAATTCACTCCAAAAGTTAGGGCACTTGCTCGAAACTTGAGGAAAGCAAATCACACGCTGAACAAGTGTAAACTGTTGACCATCAAGCAGCATTGGACGCAAAAAATAAGATCTCTTTCAACAGCGAAACAGCGCCTTGAACGGCGAGTAAAGTGGATTCAGGAAAATTCCACCTTTTCTACTCATCCTTCCCGTCAATACTTATCAGCTAAATGAAGACGCTTCAGATATATCACTCTTTCGTAACTTTTGCTAAAGGCAAAGGTTACAAGGTCCAGAGGAAGAGTGTCCACTAATTACTGCTGAAGAAGTGAAGAAGAACTTTTCAGCGCCAGGGCCAGATAAAATGAACAACTTTTGGTGAAGGAAGTTTACTTCTACGCACCAACATCTAGCTCGTATATTTACTACTTTCTTAAACGGAGAACAACCCATCCCGCAGTGGCTAGTGGAAGGACGCACGGTATTGATACCTAAGACCGGAGATATTTTCAAGTCTGGTAGGTTGCAGGGAGAACCTGTTAATAGACAGGTTTATTACCCAGGACTCGATCAGGTATCGACGCAATCTGTCCATGGCTTTGATTGACTACCGTAAGGTATTTGATAACACGAACCATGAGCTGCTTATTAAGCTTCTTGAGTGCCTGGAGGTGCATCCAAAAATAGTGAGATGCATAAAAGAGCTTATGCTCTTGTGGCGGACAAGATTTGTCATAATATCTGACAAAAGACAAGTGACTACAAGCTATATCACATATAAGAAGGGGGTCTTTCAAGGAGACTCTCTAAGTCAGATACTTTTGTGCATCTCCCTCTTGCCTCTATCTAGTGTGGGCCGAGGCAAAAGCCCTGGATACCTATGTGGCCCGCCGAACAAAAGAGAATATAAGGTCAAACACCTTTTATACATGGACGACCTTAAACTCTTTGCTTCCTCGAAAGAGGACCTTAACATCCTTGTGGAGGCGGTAAATAGGTACTCTAAAGCGATTTGCATGAGTTTCGGACTGGACACGTGTGCCTGCGTCCACCTACACCAAGGAAGACTAGAAACTACATCATCGTGTCACGATCAGAATGTTAAACTCATAGGCGCAAATACCATTCAACATTTGGGTATTGGAGAAACATATACATATTTTGAAATACCGCAAGTGGAAACCCAAGATGTGCGTGTGTTAAAAACGGTCCTTGGAAAAAAGTATCGCCAAATTCTCAGAAACATTTTGGCTTCCGAATTATCTGGAAAGAATAAGATCCAGGCGACCAATATGCTGGCCGTTCCTATACTGCTCTACACGTTTGGTGCAGTAAAATGGAACGTCGATGAGTTGAAGCAACTTGACCGAAGCACACGCAAGATGATGACAATCCATCGAAGTCATCATCCTAGATCTTCCGTACCTCGAATATACCTCCCTCAAGATAAGGAGGGTAGAGGCTTGCTGAGCTTAGAGTGTCTTCATCGCAGAACGGTTCTGGCTACAGCCTGCTCAGTTCTAAATAGCACAGATTCTCTTATGCGACTCGTACAGCAACATGAAGTCGTCAATGCTGCGGCGTTTCTATACCGTGCCGCAGATAGGGCCGCAGAGGAGCTTGGCCTCCCATTTGATTCAAGCGACACTACACATGGCCTAGCATCACTAACACCTTTGGTGCTCAAAGGTCGTGTACAGGAAGCAGAACATACGCTTCTACTAAGAGAACATGCTGACAAGCCCCTTCATGGTAAATTCTACGACATTATACGTAGATAAGAGCTCTCGATGGTTCTGTCCAACATGTTTCTCAAGTCTGCTGGATTAAAATCGGAGACTGAGGGATTTCTTCTTGCCCGTCAAGACGGCGTTATAGACACCTTAGTTTACCGTGAGCGCATAATGAATGTACCTGTAGGCGATATCAACTGCCGAGCGTGCAAGCAAGAGCCAGAAACACTTGGACATGTTCTCAGTGGATGCTCAAAATATGCACGCTACGGGTACATAGAGAGACACAATGCGGCTCTAAAAGTGTTATATTACCATCTTAGGCACTTCTATGGTGTTGATCTATTGCCCGTCTTGCCATACGCCCAGGGGGAACTCGAGTCCGTTGTGGAGAATGATCAGTGTAAGATCTACTGGAAGTTCTCATTCTCGACCACTCAACGTATCAGTGCTACGAAGCCTGATATTGTCCTCCAAGATCTGAAGAACAAGATCATTTACGTGATTGAATTCTCGGCACCAGCCGATGGTAATATCACGGCAAAGGAGGAAGAATAACGGGCGAAATATGAAGCACTTCTTTTCGAGCTGAGCAGGCTGTACCAAGGCTACAAAGTCCATCTTGTAGTTCTCATAATCGGCTGTCTTGGATGTATGAAAGCTTCATTTATTAGCCAACTCAACAAGATTTCGGCTTGCCAGCGTCAGGCTCATTCCATCGCGAACCAGATGCAAAAGGCTGTTCTTCTGGGATCACTTCATCTGGTCCGTCAACACTGTTCCTCATAACATTCTACAAAGATTGGTAGCTCTAAAAAAGTATCCAGAGGTGAAACCTTTATCTCCAACTGTCATGTCTGCCGCGTAAGGTCATCCGCGGCGAGAGACCTGACTCCAAGGAACAGTGTTTCCCAATGTTATCTCGCGTAAATTTCCCGCTCTTGCTTACCTTCTAGGACAGAAGGAGCAGAAGCGGATGACGTACACGTTTTAGTTGCGTCGGGATTGGTTGCTTTAAGGAACCATGATCGTAGCTTCCGGAGCCTACAACTTCTCAAACAAAAATCATTAATGATATTAAAAATTGATAAAAAAATTAATCCAAATACTTTTTTTTAAATTATTATTTAATTGTTATTAATTATTATTTATTATTTACTATTATTATTTATTTTTTGAAACCTTTAACGGCATGTGACACGTATTCGATTCCTACTTCACCGATATTTTTCCATTATACCAATCCCACACGAAAAGATATAGCGAGCTGAAAGTTTGGGAAGATAAAGAAAAAGGACTAAGACACGTTTATATGTCAATACATTTTCCCAAGTACAAGAGATTACCAAAAATGATCATTTATTTCAATTGTAAACATTTATTGACATATAATCGTTTCTCAGTCCCTTTTCTTTATTTCCCCAAACTTTCAGCTCGATTTTTTCATTTCAATAATAATTATAATCATCATAATCATCATAAATCAATAATAATATTAAAAATTGATCAAAAATATTAAATTTTTTTTTTTGATTATTAAATTATTTGAAAATATTGAAAATCGAATTCAATTAAGAAAAATATTTAAAATTATCAATGATAAAAATTAATCAAAATGAAGATGAATAAATAATATAAAAGAATTTGTAACAAAAAATGGTAAATTACGGTTAAAACTTACACTGCACATCCTCATTTTCCGCATTTTCATCTTCATCCCTATCCTCATCCTCATCATCAGCCTCGGCGTAATTCGGGTCATCGGCACCATTCAAATCGGGAGAGTACTCTGCGTTGACTGACCGCCTCTCTTCTTCGAATTATACGGTGCTGGCTTCGGAATCAGCATCGGATTCATCCAAATGGGATGATGAGAATGGTAGAGCTTGATGACTCCTATCTATGGAGTCATCCGATAAAATCAGATCGTATTCATCGATCCGATTGTCTCGATTGAAGTTCCGGGCTACACAACACAAGAAATTTAATTATAATGATAAAAAAATTTTCACTATATTATTCACTTATTTCACTTTATTATTTTTATTACAAAATTCTTACCGTTTATTTTGGCAAGGATTCGCGCATCTACTTCTTTAAATTTTTTTCTTAGACATCTGTGCGGAATGCGCAGAGAGTCTCTATTCTCTAAAAATAAAAAGCACTTCGACACTTTGTTTGTACCAGCGATAATTTTAAGTAACATTATTTCAGCGAAATAATTTAGTTGTGTCAAAATAAAAAATGTTGATTCATTTTTATACATTATTGGTATAAAATAATTTTCTTTTGCGATATTGAGAAATAATTAATTTTTATAGTGAAAATTTCTCCTTCATTGTGCTATTTCACAATAATTAATTTTTATAATAAAAATGTCTTACTAAAAAGTTAGGTCAGGCATAAGACGCTCTAATTATTCTCTAAGTCTCACCCCCATTCCAAATTTCCCAAAGTACCATCCATGGCGAACCCCCACTCCAAATTCCCCAAACTGAGCGCCACAGTGAACCCCCACTCGATATTCGCCAAAGTGCTACCCACGGTAGACCCACCCCCCAACCCAATTCGCCAGGGTACCGGCCACAGAGGATCCCCCACTCCAAATTCGCCAAAGTGCGCGCTATCTACAACCACTTTTGTTAAAAGTTAATTTTTTTGTTTCAAGGTTCAAATGTTTGCTTGAAAATTGAACTATTTTGTTGAAAATTCGTTTTTTTATACTTTAAGTTTATTTTCTACCTGAAATTATTAGTTTTCCATTTTTGGTTGAAACTTGATCTATTATAGTTAGAATTTCGTCTTTATTTGTAGAAAACAAAAACATTTGTCTTTTGACTTCAAAGTTCATTTTTGATGAAATATTTTTTTTTCTTCACTTACAAATCTTTATTTATTGAAAATTCATCTCTTTGGTTGGAAATTAAATTATTTTGTTGAAAGTTTGTCTTTTTGGTAAAAAATCAATATTTCAGGTTTGAAAATTCAACTGCTTTGTAGAAAATTCGTCCTCCGGGTTGAAAATTTGTGTTTTTTAATTTAAAGATGATCTCCTCTGTTAAAAATTTATTTTCTTGCTTGTAGATTCATCATTTTAGTTGAAAATTCATCTTTGGTTGAAAATTAAATTTTTTGTTAGAAGTATTTATTTACTGAAAATTCTTCTTTTTTAGTTGAAAATACAACTATTCATTTGAAAATTTATGGAGAAAATTAATCTTCTTCGTTGAAAAATCGTTTTGGTTAAAAATTCATCTTTGTAGGTTGAAAATTCAGAAATTTGGTTAAAAGTTCAACTATTTTGTTGAAAATTTTGTTTCTTTGTTAAACATTAATATTTTTGGTTTCAAAATTAACTTTTTAGATAGAATATTCAAGTGTTCTGTAACAATACTTATTATTACACACAGAATTGAACTCACTTTGAATATATCAGAAGCAACAAATTTTTGGATTGAAAAAAATGTCATTGAATTGTCCTTAAAGTTGGAAGAATATGAAACTTTAAAATATTTTTCGATTTTAGCTTTATAATTTTTCACCATGGTAAAATGAACAATTACCAAAAAACGGTTTTTGACCATAAAATCAGATTTTGGGGGCGTATGAGAAATTTAGCATATGACACATTTTTACAAAGGTACCTGGAAAAATTAATTTTTGCCCTGGAAAACTGGGAAAAGTCCTGAAATTTTTTATTTGCAGAAATGCTAGACACCCTGGGTTTGTTTTTAAGTATTTTTCTTACATTCAGTATTTTACCTATGTCTGAGGTCATAAAAGTAGCTTTCATGATTACCAAAATTATTTAATAATTATTGTAGTGGCACGCCTACCCTGAAAGGGAAATGGCTTAATGGTATACTACTATACTATTATATGTACAATTTTCCGAATTTCATTTTTTTGTTTTATGGGATGCCAATACATTATTTCTCACGCTGATTGTATAGAGGACATATTTGTCAATTTTCTATATTTCCCTGCAGATGAGCAGGTAATCCGAAGAACGGGAACTAAACCGAAACGGGGGGACGCAATGAAAATGGTTGAAGATTGTCTGTCTCTCTCGTTGCTAACTTTCTCTCTCTAACATGTCAACAATTTTACCAACAGAATACTACCGATTTTCAGGTATGAGTTTGTACTTATATTTGCCAGGGGTCACTAGACTTTATTTCTTCTTTTTTTTATAGATGTCGCTGCAGACATTTATGTGCGCAGTCAAACCTACCGTTTCCCCTTAAATAGCCATTTGGACCGAGTGAAGCGGTGCACTCGAACTCACAGAATTGAGTGGCGTGGCCGTACTCGAACTCAGTACCAAATTCAGTCCGGCGGCGCTATCTCCTTTGTTCCTTCTTGCCCCCACCACTGGCGGTCCCTTCGTACCACCGTAGGAGGAGAGAATGAGCGCGCGTAAGTGAGAGAGAGAGGAAAGATGTCATGATTCTGCCAAGATCTGAACTTTGAACAAATAATTTCAAATTGTGAAATAGTTTATAAATTTAGTGTTCAAGTATTTGAAGCCCGTCATTATAGCCTTTTCTCCCCTAGTTATTATACAAAATTTCAGTGACAAATGTCCCAAAAATACCCGAGGTTCAAGTAAGAAAATTAAATATAACGCAGGCCACCGAAAATTTTCGGTCCGGCACTGTCGGTAAGAATTTTGTTGGTTAGTATATAACTACCATTTCGACTGATACCCTCAGCATGCGATATTCTGCGTTAGGGAAGTGCGCTGCGTGCATTATATGATATATATGTCAGGGTAGGCTATAGAATAATATGTTTGTGTGCGTACAATAAGTTAAGAATGAGTCTCTGGTGTGTCCGTCGTCCGTCCTTTATATAAATCGCATTTTTCATTCCAAGGAATTCCAATTCCTTTCAATCAATAATACCGTGCTTACACTCGAATACTGTTTTACGGAATCTGTTAAATATTTCTTTGAAATAGTAGATCGTTAATACGAACCAAAACTGTTACATTCCGAAATTTTACCAACTTTGATGTTACGCCTAGCTAGGCGCAACCTACGTTACCCCACCTCTTTTAGGCTAACTCCATCAACTACAAGCAGTAGCAATACCGATCTTCTCTGAGTTTGAACCTAAGCATGGTAACTGCGCTACGGTCGGTAAGATAGAAACCACAAGATACTTAAAGTATTACTATGAAGGGATAAGAACTCAGAGAATAACGATAAGTTAGCATATGCTTGATCATTGGGAGACAGTAATTGCAGACTCTACCGTTATGAGATAATTATAATTATATCCATTATCATGCGAATGTACTTATAATCTTAACAATGTAACAAGTAACACGTTCACAGTTAAATTCAAACATAGGAAGTATAAGTACATACGTGTGACTAAAAACTAAAACAATAAATTTCATGATATACTTTACAACATGAATGTAAAACCTAGATAGTAAGTAAAAGAACATATATATAGTCAGACAATGCAGTAATTAAAAGTGTCTGACTAGATATAGGGAAACACAGTTAAGTTAACGTATAAAATCCGAACTCGTGAAAGGTCAAGAGCAGAGGTGTACGATCGCTGGCCGCTGCGGTAGCTATTAGTCATCTCATGCATCAATAACAAGACTCGCGCATATCAAATGACCCATAGCCGACCTAGAAAAGACATAATCGGTAACCGAGAGCGTCAACAGAGAGAACTTACATATTTGTCGTTCGCGTAACTTGATACTCATTAGCGAGATTCAATCTTTTGATCGCATGTGCTCTTTCCACTATTGACATTGTACGTGCTCTTTACACTTTTGGACAAGCTTTCCACTTTTGACATCGTACGTGACTTCTGCGAAGCCCAAGGTGTATATAAACCCCAGCGCAACCCTTGTCAATTGTCTTACGCTCCTGGCAGACACACCGACAAGTTCGATCTAAAAGTCGCGTGCTTTTAGTGTTACGTTCCCAGCAGTCATACTGACAACTTCGATACACGAATCGCGTACTTCAAGTCTTCGAGAACCAAGTAACGAATCATCAAGTTGCGAACTAAGTCCCTTCGGTTTCGATCGTCGTATGAGTCTAATCCGGGTAAAGCCCGCTGTGTTATACGTCCGTGAAAAGAACTCAACAGTGGATTCGGTAGCTGATATAGGACCGGGTATCGCTCTAAGGGTTAATTGTGACTGTGAATTCCTTTGCTATTACCCAAACCAACTCTGCGAGAGGATCTTGCCGTTGTCCTCCGATTATAGA
>CAKNYM010049468.1:54190-64461 GCA_932195095.1 Andricus curvator
CAAACCAACTCTGCGAGAGGATCTTGCCGTTGTCCTCCGATTATAGAGACGCAAGCGACAAACCAACTCTGCGAGAGGATCTTGCCGTTGTCCTCCGATTATAGAGACGCAAGCGACAAACTACTACTCTCTCTTGCCCTTCTACGAATAGAAGGTACATGTAAGTCTAAATTTATGTAACTGTCAATCTTATCCATTATCTTTATAATAAATTGTTTACTATCATAACTATCTTTTCGTTGTATTGAGCACTGATTTAACACAGTTCGCATAGAGCTGACAAGAGACAAACGTACCCGCAAATAAATAATTGGTCAGGTCTTACTAGCCTGATATAATCAGCTCACTAGCCTCCCTCCTTCTAACCATTTTCCAACCTACCCTCGCCTTTAGCTCGGGGCGTAACAAAACCATTTCTATTTTCGTCAACTGTCATTTCTTTGGTGCCAGGAAATATTTATTAAAGTTTACAGTACGCTTCTCTGAAACAAGAAATCAAATCTTTCAATTAAAAAAACTTGTATTTTATCTGATCGACATTACTTTCAATTAAGAAAATATTTCTTAGAAGTGAAGTTATATTCGATCATATCAACTGACTGATTTTTAAATCCAAGTCTCTAATTTCATTCAGTTAAAGACATCGTCCATTCGCTCAAACAATATTTCACAGGCTAAAGTAATTATTTATTTGCCTCAATAATTTCTTATTTTTCATACAATTAAACGATTTCTTTGGGTGGAAGAAATACATGATTGGACGTATTCAATACGACCATTTCTTTGAATGAATGAAATTTTTTTTTATTCAAAAATTTGTTGTTGTCAGTGTGGTGTTTTCTTTCATATACATATAAAGTTTAAGGCAAGTTTTAAAAAGTGTTCAGGAAAGTTAGCACATAAATTAATGAGGTAATTATGCCAGTTTATATTGTCAGCCAGCAGGCTGAAAAATAAATGTTTATCTATCTATCTATTAAACTCATTATATTTATATTTTACGTAGAAAAAGATTATAATTTTATTTAATTTTTCACAAAGAAAAAAGAGTCAGCCAATCCTGCTAATCTTATATAATATGGTGAAGAATTTTTCTGTATTTTTTACAGAAAATCCTGTGAGAAGTGCAGAATGTTCTAACTAAACGATCTACCGAAAATTAATATAGCAGTATCAGGGACATTTGAAAAAATACGGCTTCTCCTTTGTATATGTTTTGGCGGTGTCTCCCGGTTATTTTAAGCCAAGAAAAAAAATCGTGCGACGCGTTTTTGAGAAAAACCATGTCTTTATTTTCAACGATTAAAATTCCATTTTTCTCAAATACGACGCAAAACATGATGGTTAAAAATTGTTCTTCCTGAAGTCTATTATACAATTATACCCTTAATACTTGTTTTTTTTTTGTATTTTAACCCATTTTCCCTTAAAAATAAAATATGTAAATCGATCAGAATGTACTAAAATAGCAGGTATTTTAACTATAACTTCAACAGTTGATTATTTTAAATGTTTGTTTTTAGTTCAATAACAACGTAAAACATGTTATATGAGAATATTACGGTTCCTAAACTCCAAAGTAAAGAAAAATTGTGTTTTATTTTTAAAATTGAAGAAACCTAATTTTTAACGAATGAAAATCTCATTTTTCTCGAAACGACGGAAAATATGAATAGTAGTTCATAATTCAAAATATTCAAAATTGTTCTACTTCCTGAAATCTATAAAAGTATACCCTTACCAGATATTTACCTTGTGTGTTTTAACCAACTTTTTCAACAAAATAGAAAAAATCGATAAAAATAGACTGAAATTGCATTTGCTTACCATTGTTACTGGACTAGAAACAAATGTTTTTAAAAATAAAATGTTGAAGTTCGTTAACCTAAATTCTATTTTAGTTGATTTGGAAGGGCTCGAATTATATGGTGAACTAATTTCTTTGAAACCTATGCTCGATCTGAATTTGAATTCCAAACAAATTTCAAAATTTTTGTTGAAAAAGAACGAAACGAAGTTTTTCGAAACTAAAGATTATAAAAAATTATCTACGAACAACAATGACCGAGGATCGTCTGTCAAACTTATCTATCATTGCTATCGAGTATGAAATCGCAAATTGTTTACAAATACAACTGATAGAAGCATTTATTGAGATGAAAGCAAGGCGAGTACATTTTCCTTGAAATTGTATGCGTATCGTAACAGCGATCTGCAAAATGCAGTAATAAATTTAACGCGGTGGTAATTTAAATCTCGCACTGAATGTTTAAATCAAATTGACTATGTTGTGCAATGAAATTCATCAAAAACAAATTTTTATGTAGTATGTAATATCGATATAAAATATCAAATTATGTAAATAAATTATATATAAAAATGAATAAATATATGTATATATAATGATACAAAATGTGTTATAATTACAAATTAAAATTTAGAAAGTAGAAGAAGGGTGAAGCGGCGGCATGAAAATATTTGCACACAGGCGGCCGAATGTTCAGGAACGACTCTGTTGATATCAAATATCATTTCTCTAGAGAACAGGTTGAGAAGAATATAATAAAATGAAATTATAACTCCACAGGTAATCAACTGGCACACATTCTTACTGAACCACTGCCAGAAGTCAAATTCCTGGGATTTAGAAATGGAATCGGTCTGAAGTGAAAATACTTCGATTGTAATTTTTGTATATATTGTATATTGAGTTTTGTAATCTTTATGATATTGGTAATGGTCTGATTGGGTTTTTTCTGCGTTTTCCCAATCCTTAGCAACGTATTTTGGGCCATATGTATACTCCCAGGAAGTACTTGGAAAGTGGGTCTTGTCTTGCTTAATTTTTAGACTAAATATAATATAAGGAAAGGCGTTGTATTGTTCAGATGTCATTTACTGATTTTATTGGAATATAATCGATTTACTTTTGAGGAGGCGTGTTGGTTTCTTTCAAAGAATATGTGAGTGGTCCAAAAAGTAATCATTATATTTTGAGAGCGGTGTGAGTGGCTGAATGACGGCTCTTGTTTATATGAACTGAAGTAGAACCGAGAGCTAAAAGATCTGTTGTAAATGTGTAATCTCTAGTTAGTCCGGATCAGAATTCGATAGAAAGAAGACGTGCCTTCCAAAGTGCTCTTTGAATAAAGCACAAGTTTGATTTTAAAATTATACTAGACACTCATACGCGCGCTCCTCGCGCGACCACTTTATTTACATGTAATTATTATATTTGGACATGAATTTCAATAAAATACCATGAAATTAATTTTTACTTCAATAATTTTGATTTGTACACGGCTTCGCATGGATACCCTCACACGATGCAGAATAAATAATTGTGCAACTCTAAACATTTTCATGCAAGTTTGAAGAAAAACCTATAAAATGTCAGCGCGTACAAATTTTCATAGAAATACACAGTAAATGATCTCGACTCCAGAAGAGTCCAGATGTCAAGCCATTTCGAGCGCGCAGAGCACTCGTATGGATGACCACCTGCGACGTATACGACCGAGTTATGTATTCCCTGCGTTTTAACCTCGGTTTTAATTAATGTCGAGCAGGAGGTTAGACGGTAGGGTTTCTTTGACAAATTTCGAAACTCTTCATTTGCTCATGAAAATATTCTAAATAATTAATAAATCTTGGAAATTTGAAGAGCATAATAGAAAGAAATCATCGGAAAGATATTCTTAGTTAATTCTGTAAAAAATTCACCCTATTCGTTGAAAAATAGACAAATTTTGATTTTGTTATGAAAGTTGTTTAAATAATTAATAATTCTTGTAAATTTACAAAACAACATAGAAAAGATCATCGGAAAGACAATCTTAGTTGTCTCCGTGAACAAATTGTGTCTATTCTTTGAAAAATACACAAACTCTGAATATGTTTATGAAAAATATTTCAACAATGAATAATTATTGTGAATGTTCAAAGTAATGTACGAAATTCTTATTTGAAATACGTACTTTGTTGCTTCCGTAAAAAATTGAGCCTATTCCTTTGAAAATAGACAAACTCTGAATATGTTTAGAAAAATTGTTTAAATGATTAATAATTATTATAAATTTGCGAACTATCATAGCAAATAGTCCTCGAAAAGACATTCTTAGTTGCCTCCGATTTTCTGATAAAATTGTTTAAATAATTAATAATACTTGGGAATTTAAAAAGTATCACAGAAAAAGGTATCGGAAAGATATTCTTAGTTAATTCTGTAAAAAAATGTAGCCTAGCTATTCATTTATAAGTAACCCAACTCTGAATTTGTTTATGTAAATTGTTCAAATAATTAATAATTCTTTTAAATTGACAAAACAACATAGAAAAGAGTCATCAGAAAGACTTTTCATAGCATCGTAGAAAAAAGTAGGAAAGATATTCTTGGTTAATTCTATAAAAAAATTTAGCCTATTCGTTGAAAATAGCCAAAATCAGAATTTGTAAAGGAACATAGAAAAAGAGTCGCCGGAAAGACATACTTAGTTGATTCCGTAAACAAATTGTGCCTATTCCTTGAAAAAAAGCTGAGCTCTGGATATGTTGGTAAACATTGTTTAAATAATTAATAATTATTGTAAATTTTCCAACTATTATACATAGGAAAGGGTTTTTTGAAAAACATTGTTTATTGATTCCGTAAACAAATTTAGATATTATTTAACAAATTGCCAAGCTCTTGATTTGTTCATCAAAATTGTTTAAATAATGATTCATTCTTTGAAATTTGCAGAGCATTACAGCAAAAACTCACTGGAAAGATATTCTTACTTAATTTTATAAAAAATGGAGTCTATACATTGAAAAATAGCCAAACTCTCAATTTTTTAAACGAAATTCTTAAAATAATTGAAAATTCTTGTAAATTTACAAAGCAACATAGATAACAGTCACCGAAAAGATACATAGTTGCATATTTTGCATAGTTTGCATAGTTGCATTCATAAACAAAATGAGCCTATTCGTTGAAAAACAGCCAAACTCTGAATATGTTTATGAAAATTGTTAAAATAATTGATAATTATTGCAAATGTGCAAAGTAATGTAGGAAAGTCTTATTGGAAATACGTACTTTCTTGCTTCCGTAACCAAATTGAGCCTATTAGTTTCAAAACAGCTAAACTCTCAATTTGTTTGTAAAAATTGTTCAAATAATTAATAATACTTGAGAATGTACAAAGTATCACAGAAAAAAGTAATCGGAAAGATATTCTTGGTTAATTCTATAAAAAAATTTAGCCTATTCGTTGAAAATAGCCAAAATCAGAATATGTGAAGAAACATAGAAAGAGTCTTCGGAAAGACATACTTAGTTGAATCGGTAAACAAATTGTGCCTATTCCTTTAAAAATAGCTAAGCTCTGGCTATGCTGATAAACATTGTTTGAATAATTAATAATTATTGTAAATTTTCAAAGTATCAATGAAAGAGTTTCTTGAAAAACATTTTTTATTGATTCCGTAACGAAATTGACCTATTCTTTAAAAAATAGCCAAACTCTTGATTTGCTTATCAAAATTTTTTAAATGATGATTCATTCTTTGAAATTTGCAGAGCATTATAGCAAAAAGTCACTGGAAAGATATTCTTACTTAATTCTATAAAAAATGTAGCCTATTCGTTGAAAAATAGCCAAACTCTCAATTTTTTAAACGAAATTTCTTAAATAATTGAAAATTCTTGTAAATTTACAAAGCAACATAGATAACAGTCATGGCAAAGATATTCTTAGTTGAATTCGTAAACACCCTATTGAAAAAATCCTCGAGGAAATCCTCGTGTTATTTTCGGACGAGGAAAACACGAGGAAATCCGAGAGGATTTTTAAATTCCTCCAGGAAATCCTCGAGTAAGAGAATTAATCCTCGCAGAATTCCTCGAGGAATTTGAAAATCCTCGCGGATTTCCTCCTGTTTTCCTCGTCCGGAAATCAGACGAGGATTTCTTCGAGGATTGTTTCAATAGGGCAAACTGAGTCTATTCATTGAAAAACAGCCAAACTCTGAATATGTTCAGCCAAGTGCTCTAATTTCATCGTTGCTGAGACTCAAGGTGTGAAAGCGAAAAAAAGTAAATGGGATAATGACGTAAACCCTTTGAAAAATTTATTTTTATTTATTAAATTTATTAATTTAGAATGATTGCTTTAGGCGAATCGCAACATATATGCAATATTGAATTCAGAAAACCTAACCTGACTTTTCTTATAGATGCTTTTATAAATACTTTTATAAATACTGCTATAAAATTGTTATAAAATTTAGAATTATAAGATTTATAATTACTTTTATCAGGGGGGTGACTCGCCATGCAAATGCGCTGTGTCAGTTTTGTGAAGGACGGCAGAAAATGAAACACTGGCGCCACTAGCGCCACGCCCTACATTTGAATTAGAGCTAATTAGAATCATGGGAGATTTAGTATTTTTCGCCGTTTTTGTAATATTTTTGACGTTTGTGGATAATTTAAAAACGTTGAGCTTGAATTAAGCAAGGATTAACTGTTTCTAGAATTTAAAAAATACCTAGGATTAAAAAATAGACCTAACATACACTGGAAATGTCAGTTTTTAATTTTCAAGTAGAGTATAACAATAACAGGAGAATGGTAGAAATCGCCTAAGTTTCCTAGAGTAACATCAGTTAAAGATGTTCCAATATTATATAATAAACAAAAACAATTTTTATAAGCAAATTATTTGTTGAAAGTATGTTTTCTACGATTTTTCATAATTTTACGTTTTTTCAAGTTATATTGCAAGACATTTGGATGAAAACAATATAAGGATTGAGATATTTCTTCCTGAAATTATTATTGTTAATATTATAAACAAATGCATTAATCAGGTATTTTTCAACAGAATTTTTTTTTTCATGTCAATTTATTAAATTAGGAACTTTATGATAATTTTAGAAAAATTCATAATTTGCTGATAAATCTTATGATTGTTTTAAACACATTTTATAAACAAATGCATTATTCGGGCTTTTGTCGGCAGAAAAATTCTTTTTTTTCAATGCCAGTCCTTTCATTTGGGAACTTCATGACAATTTCAGCAACGTACATAATTAGTTTATGAATTTTATGATTTTTAAACCAATTTAATAAACAAATTCATTAATCAGGCATTTTTCGACAAAAAAATTAGTTTTTTTCGATGTCAATTTTTTTAATGATAAACTTTATGATAATTTTGCACAATTCATAATTTTTTGATTAATCTTACGACTTTTTAAAACAAATTTAATAAACAAATGCATTATTGGGGCATCTGTCGACGGAAAAATTCTTCTTTTTTTCGATGTCAGACTTTTTAATTTGGATCTTCATAATGAATTCAGCAACATTCATGATAAGTTGATAAAAGAAAAAAGGTCATTTTACTCGATCCTGAAGCTGCAGCCTTATTAAAAGAATGAAAGTAATGAGCAACTTAAACTGAAAGGACTGAGATTGAAAAATAAAACTTTTTCGTCGACAAATACCCAAATAATGCATATGTTTATTAAATTTGTTTAAAACATCATAGAAGTTATCAACTAAGTATGAGTGTTAATGAAATTATCATTAAGTTCCCAATTAAAAAGACGGACATCGTAAAAAAAACATTTTTTCATCGACAGATGCCCAAATAATGCATTTGTTTATTAAATTTGTTTTTAAAAAAATATAAAATTTATCAACCAATTATGACTTTTGCTGAAATTATCATGAAGTTCCCAATTAAAAAGACTGATATCGAAAAAAAAAGAATTTTTCTGTCGAATTATGTCTGATTAATGCATTTGTTTATTAAATATGTTTAAAATATTAATAATAATAAGCTCAAGAAGAAATTTCTCAACCATTATATTGTTTTCATCCAAATTTCTTGCAATATAACTTGAAAAAACGTAAAATTATGGAAAATCGTAGAAAACCTACTTTCAACAAATAATTTGTTTATAAAAATTGTTTTTGTTTATTATATAATATTGTAACATCTTTAACCGATGTTACTCTATGAAACTTAGGCGATTTAAACCATTCTCCTGTTATTGACGAGCACCAGGAACGTCAAATAGAAAAAATGGCGATTTTTTTCGTCATATTTGTTTATTTATAAAAAAATTGAAATCCTAATTTAAAAATCAGGCTCGACAACTCTCTTAGGAATCTTATCAGCTTTTTTTCAAATTTTTTTGGTCCAAATCTGTTAATATTTGTGGGCTGTACGTTATTTTGAACCAAAAAAGTCATTTTTTTCCCACTATGCACCGTAAAAGCATTCTTAGTTTATTTCGTTAAAAAAATTAAGCCTTTTCGTTAATAAATAGTCAAACTGTGAATTTTTTGTTTGAAATTGCCAAATAGCTAAATTCAAGTAACAGTAACACACTCTCAGTTCTTGTGTAGAACAAAACCCAATCCACAATCATCCATGAAAACTGCCAATTCTTGTGTAGAAGAAAACACAATCCACAATATAATATAATGAATATTGACAAATTAGCAATACTATTCGTATATTCATATATATAATGGAGGCGCATTTATCACGTAAGTAGCGGTTACCGCGACGCCACCAAAATCATATCTCCGGCGCGAATAGCCATTCACGAATTCATTGAAAGCAAAACTAACACATACGCACGTAGGAGTGACTCGGGATGACTCAGCCATCCGAAACTACGATCCCAAGCCATTTGCCTACAATTTGCCTTCACAACGCATGCACAGTTAATGTAAACACACGAGCTCAAGAAAAGCAAGACGAACTTTCAAATATAGGATTAGGTAGTTTTATACCCATAGCCTAATTTCCTATATAATCTTACATAACGGAGTAGGAAGTGCAGTGAACTATTGGTTGAGACAAAAATTGAAATAAGTTTGAAAGGTTGCTAGATTTAGCAGTATGACAGCTGACAGATTACATCTCAAATCCGCCACTGTTTTTGAAGCGGATGTGAAAAGCATTTACATTCATCTGCCGCTCCCTCCACTTCAGGACGTGGTTATAATCCAATTCAGGTAAATATTTTCATTATTCCATTGCACTGAAGAGTATTGGGTTCTAGATCTTACCTCAAGATTGAATCTCTTTCATTTGACTGAACGATTGTGAAACAAAAATACCTATTTTTAATATTCATTCAATAAAATGAAAGAGATTGAATTTTGAGGTTATAGAACATCCCCCATTGTAAAAATGTATTATAATATGTGTAATATAAATGTTTGAGGTTGCTGTAGAGATCAAACATGAGCCAAAAGGAAAGGCACCAGACTAAAAACCAACAATGTTGGTATCCACGATGTCATCCTCATCGGTGACGTTAACGAAGACGACGACTACGGTTCCCTGCTTAAAAAGCCGGATAGGATCCGATAGATCCGGATAGGATACGGATTTTTATCAGTTTCTATCTGGAAACTTACACGGTATTTGTGTCCTTTTTTATCCTGTTCTATCCGGCAATTTACCGGTCCATAATATTTATTCGATCTGTGTCTATATGGAATTTTTTCGATCCGCATATTACCTTGGTCGGTTCTTTCTCAGTTTCTATCCGGAAACTTACACAGCATTTGTGTCCTTTTTTTTATTCGGTTCTATGCGGCAGTTGACTGATCCAGAATATTTATTCCATCTGTTTTTATATCTGTGTCTATACGGATTTTTTTCGATCCGCAGATTACCCTGCTCGGTTCTTTCTCGGGTTCTATCCGGAAACTTATATGGTATTTGTGTCCTATTTTTCATCCGGTTCAATCTGAAACTTTACCGGCGCATACAATTTTTTCTCTGTTTTTGTATTCGTATCCATACGGAGTTTTGTCGGTCCCTAAATTTCCCTATCCGGCTTTTTGTCGGGTTCTACTTCGACGATTATAAGGTGTAATAAATTTGGCTTATCTGGTTTTTATCTGGCTCTATGCGGAATATTTCCGCGACCAGTATTGCCCTATCCGGATTTTTTCAGGCTCTATCCGGATTCTTGTATGTTGTAAACAATTTTTCCTATCTGGTTTTTCATCTGGCTCTATACGTAATATATCCGTCGCCCATATTGCCCGATCCATATTTTTTCAGGATCTATCTGGACTCTTATACGGTGTTATTGATTTGGTCTATAGGGTTTTTTATCCGGCTCTAGGCGGAATTTAATCGGTGCCTATATTACCCTACTCGGATTTTTGTCGGGTTCTATCCGGATTCTTATACGGGGTAAAAAATTTGGCCATCTCCTTCTTTATCCGGCTCTATGCGGAATATTTC
>CAKNYM010049468.1:64471-83953 GCA_932195095.1 Andricus curvator
AAAATTTGGCCATCTCCTTCTTTATCCGGCTCTATGCGGAATATTTCAGCGGCCCATATTGCCCCATGCGGCATTTTGTCGGGCTCTATCCGGATTCTTGTAAGGTGTAATTGATTTGGTCTACAGGGTTTTTTATCCGGCCCTATGCGGAATATAATCAGTGCCTATATTACCCTACCCGGATTTTTGTCGGGTTCTATCCGGATTCTTATACGGTGTAAAAAATGTGGCCATCTTCTTCTTTATCCGGCACTATGCGGAACATTTCAGCGGCACATTTTGCTCTATCTGGATTTTTTCAGGCTCTATCCCGATTCTTATAAGGTGAAATTGATTTGGTCTATAGGGTTCTTTATCCGGCTCTGTGCGGAATATAATCAGTGCCTATATTACCCTACCCGGATTTTTGTCGGGTGCTATATGGATTCTTATACGGTGTAATAAATTTGACCATCTGGTTCTTTATCCGGCTCTATGCGGAATATTCCCGCTGCACATATTGCCCCATACGGCATTTTGTCGGGCTCTATCTGTATTCTTGTGTGGTGTAAAAAATTTTTCCTATCTGGTTTTTCATCCGGCTCTATACGCAATATATCCGCGGCCCATATTGCCCGATCCATATTTTTTCAGGCTCTATCCGGACTCTTATACGAGGTAATTGATTTGGTCTATAGGGTTTTTTATCCGGCTCTATGCGGAATATGCTCGGTGCCTATATTGCCATGCCTGGCTTTTTGTCGGGTTCTACCCGGATTCTTATACATTGTAATAAATTGAGTCTATCTGGATTTTGGTCTGTCTAAGGATTTTAAAGGGTTTTAAAAAGATTTCAAGAGATACTGAAGTATTTTACCGAACTTTTAGGGATTTCAGGGGATTTTAATGGTATTTTCAAGATCTCAAGGTATTTCAGAAGTTTTTACGATTTTTCGAGAAATGCCGAAGAAATTTGATGGATTCTTAGAGATTTTAAGAGGTTTTAAGAAGTTAAAAACGATTTTCGCGGATTACAAATAATTTTATGGGAATTCAAGAGGTTTTAAGGAAAAATGTAAGGGTATTAAAGAGATTTCGTGATGTTTCAAAAAAGAATTTGTGGAATTTTAAAGGATTTTAAAGATCTCAAGAGATACCAAGCGTTTTACCGAATTTCGAACAGTGTCACGGGTATTTAATGGTATTTGAGATTTTAAGGAATTAAAATAATGTATTATGTTACAAGAAACACCGAAGGATTTTGACGGAATCTTAGGGATTTTGAGAGGTTTTAAGGAATTGTAAACCATTTCCACGGATTACAGAGAATTTTAAGAGATTTCTTGATATTTTAAAGGAAATCATGGGATTTTCAAATATTTTAAAGGATTTCAAGAGATATCGAAGTATTTCACTTAATTTTTAAGGATATTAGGAGATTTTAATGGTATTTAAACGATTTTAAGGAATTTCAAAACATTTTACGCTGTTCCAAGAAATACCGAAGGATTTTGACGAAAATCTTAAGGATTTTAAGAGTTTTATGGAATTAAAAACGATTTTAAGAGATGTCATGATATTACAAAAGAAGTCATAGGAGTTTAAAGGATTTTATAAGGATTTCAAGAGATTCCGAAGTGTTTTGCTGAATATCGAAGAGTGTCACGGGTTTTTAATAGTATTTCAAAGATTTGAAGGGAGTTCAAAAAAATGTATGATGTTTCAAGAAATACCGAAGAATTTTAACGGAATCTTGAGGATTTGACAGGTTTTAAGAAAATAAAAATTAATCCCGCAAATTACAAAGGATTTTAGGGGACCTAAAGTGATTTTAGGAGATTTTAGGTGATTTCGTGATATTTCAAAAGAATTGACCGAATTTAAAAGAATTTTAAAAGGATTTCAAGAGGTACTGAAGTATACTACCGAATTTTGAAGGATCACGAAATTTCAAAGATTTTAACCGATGTTTAGAGATTTTTAGGGATTTCGACGGATCTGAAAGGATTATAAGGAATTTTTATGGATTTTGTAAGATTTCAAGCAATTTCAAGGATTGCAAAAGATTTAAAGAAATCTCAAAGAATTTTAAGTGATTTCCACAGTGCTTAAAGGATTTCAAAGGATTTTCAGGAAGGTCATTACAAGAATTTCAAAATATTATGCACAGTATCCAGGAAATTTAATATGTTTCAAGGAATTTTCCCATGATTTAAAAAATGTTAAGGATTTTACTAATTTTTCAAAAGAAATCATGAGATTTTATGAGATTGCAATGATTTTCAGAGATTCCATAAGATTTAAAGAAAGTTTTAAAGAATATTACATACAAAAAAGAAATCAAACAAATATGTATAAGAAGTAATTTCAACAACCGAAACATGTTTCAATTATGTAACATATTTTTTTTTAATAATGAGAAAGAGGAAACTTACGTAAGAAATTATTTGGACCCCCATCCCCAAATAAGGATTTGTAGGTATTTATCCCCCCCCCCCAAAGCCTTACGTAAGTAATGAGAAATCCCTTACCAGATAGAAAAATATCTCTACACTTCATTTAATTTTAAAAATATTCGTTATCAGGTCACACAATCAGGCAATGCAGTGCGTATCTTCAATGGAACTCATGGGAAATAGTCCTATGAATCGTTGATAGTAGGAACTTAAGATTCGAATCGTGAAATTCAAAATGGAAAAATAATCGGCAGCGTGCCTAGTGCAATCTTCGCCCGGTATAATTGCTTCCCAATTGGGCGATTTGTGGTTTCGAGGCTCTGAAATTCCAACATATTTTGTTTTCACTCCTCCTGATAAGAAGAAAAAGGAGGAAGATGCAAAGACACCTTTCTCTGAATTTTGATACAAAAAGGCAATTTTGTAAACTGTTTAAAAAAATTTTTACATTCTCATTCTAATGAGAAGGTATTGGTTTTATGTAAAATTTGACATAGTCGGTTTTCATCAAATCTCCACGTTTTGAGACCCCCTGAGCTAGAAAAAACGATTTTTACCAAGCTGTCTGTCTGTAGGTAGTCTGTCTGTCTGTCTGTAGCCACGATAACTTTCGAAAAAATGATCAGATTTGATTGAGCTTTGGCACACTTTTTTATGGCCTAAAAAGAGAGAACGAGTTCGTTAACCACCTATTTTGGATGAAAATTCAAAAAGTGAGCACATTTTGAAAATGTTTGAGACCACTTTTTTTGAAGATTTGAAAATTCTATGTACGGTTATTAGTAGTACGCAAAATGACGAACAAAATATTCTCATGACTTTTCGTGATAAAAAAAAATTACTGGAGTTATACCATTCTCAAAATTCCCAAAAACAAACGAAAATGAACATTTTAAGCCGAAAAACGCACGATATGAAAAAAAGTCAAGAGGAGAAAAACATTGCTTTTTGAACATCCTATAATATTTTCATAACAACTTTTTGAATTTTTTGAAAAATAAAAAATTAAAATTTTGATCGCACAAAAAAATAATGAAAAATCAAAAATTCCATTTTGCTGTCAAACTATGCAAGATACGAGAAAAGATCGTCTCACAAAAATTGTGCACCTAAAAAAGATCTACAAATTTCTTATTAATCACTTTTTGATATGATGCGTAGTTTTTGTTTTATTTGTAAAAAACAGCATTGAAAATAGAAAAATCAAATTTTTAGACGAATAACACCAGCTACGAAAAAAATGATCAAACAAAATTTGTTCATCCAAGGAAGAGGTACAAATTTGTTGTGAATCATGTTTTGATAGGATGCGTAGTTTTTATTTTATTCGTGAAAATAACATTGACAGTAAAAAAAATCAAATTTTTGAAAACAATGCAAGGTACGAAAACAGATAAATGAACAAAAATTGTGCATTCAAAAAAGACTTACAAACCTGTAATCAATTTTTCTTGTAAGAATATATTCAAAATGAAAAAAATTAACTTTTTTGATAAATGGCACAAGCTAAAATAAAATGTTAACTAATAAAATTTGTCGCCTAAATTATATCATTACTTTTTATTTGAAATCAAATACAAATTTAGTAATTTGTATATGAAGAACATATAACACTAAGCGCAAAGTGCGCGATCAGTGTATTTCGGAGCGCGAAGCGCGACGACCAAATCGCACGCCGTAAGTGCGCTCAAACTTTTTTGTTTCTATCATGCGGTGCACAGAACCGAGCGTGAAACGCAAGGTTCAAATGATTTTCAAATCAAATATCGAGCGCGAAGCGCGAGTGTCTGGATGAGAATGTGTTCCTTAAGGTCGATAGAACCTTGAGTAAATAAAGTTCCTTTTCAGTCTAAAATAAAAACAAATTTAACAATCACTTAATATGTAGAAGTTTTGATAATTTTATAATATTTGCAAACAAACTTTTTCTTTTCATCCAAGTCGAACACGAAGTTCAAAAATCTAGAGGAGCCGAGCGTAAAGCGCGATGTAAATACGAAAGCGATAAGAGCGATATATATATATATATATATATATATATATATATATATATATATATGTATCTTCGGGAGTCTTACGAAGGTTGACTGCGTGTGCGTCAGAACAATCTTTGTGCGGAAGTGCGAGTTCACGAGCGTGCTTCTCAAAGTAAGAAAGATTGCAATTCTCGCAACAGCGCGAATATTGTAATTACCATCATTGTCATTCGCGAGTGTTAAAAACCCCCTTTTGAATACTTTTCGCTCCCGCGATGCCACCCTCTAAGAAAGTATTTAAATCACATTTATATTTATATTTATTTATGAAGAACAAGTATTACACTTATAACTACATAGGGTAGAGCGAGGCACCATGGGGACAAAGGCGTGTTTGCAAATAACATCGTTATTTCTGAACCATTTTAATTCTTCTTTGCATTAACTAAAGCCATTTTATTAGAAAAATGGTAATACAAGAACTTGAACTGGCAAGTAATGGTCGCTTTCGGTCGCTCTGTCGCGCTTCTCTTGAACTTTCCGTTATTATATGAGTTATACAGTTTTTTATTATTTTGACATGTACATTTCGGGAGAGTGTCTTTGGCTTGTTTTATAGTGCATTGAAGTTTTGTTACATCTCACTTGGTTGTTGCTTGTTTTTGTACTTTTGTATATACGTAACGTGTACGGTCGTCTTTCCTGCTGAACTATGGCTGTGTGTTCGGAGTGTCAGATAGTGATAACCAGAGGTGGATCTGAAGTTCTTGCCTGTGTGAAGTGTGGCATTTTAATTCACTTGAACTGTGCTAATTTTGGAATCACCAAAAAATCATTTGAGAAACTTAAAAAAGGCCAAGTTGACTATATTTGCAAGGCATGTGCATCGTTGCCCACTTATGCCACCTCTACGGCAGTCCCTGCTACCATTATGCCCAACTCTGACGAAAGTGCGAATGTCTACAACACCCACTGCCAGGATCTCGGTAATACAGGAGTTGTTCCTCCCACTTCTACCTTTGTCTCTACCTCTGAAATTGCGGCAACCCTACCCCCTGGTCTTGCTGAATTCTTGCGTAAAGTGGTCTCCGACGGACAAAATGAAGCGCTTGCGCAGTCACGCGAAATTTTGACGAGAATTACAGATATTGAAACTCGACAGCAAGAATTTAATGACAAATTAAATTCCACCCTTACACAAATCAAGTTGGAAGTCAGTGTGAATAGCGAGCGTATTAACACACTTGAAGCTGGTTCTGTATTACAAGTGGCAGAAATTGATGACGTCAAGAAGGAGGCTAAAGAATTGAAAGCCAAAGTGGTTACATTGGAGCATGCGCTAAATGTCAATGAACAAGCGGCGCTGCATGCTACCTTGGAAATTCATGGTCTCCCCATGAAGCCTAATGAGGACTTTGCTGCCACCTTGGACTCTATCGCCAGAGCTCTCGACGTTACTCTTCAGAATGATGACGTTGTCAAGCTCTACAGGATAATTAAGGCCCCTCCTCCGACTAATTCTCCCCCCCCCCTTCCCCGGTCATAGTAGCCAAGTTCTGCAGACAAGAAATACGGGATAAGCTGATCGAGAGGCGTAACATTAAGAGAGACTTTTCAACCTCAAACATTGGATGGGCAGACAACGAGAAACGCTTTATCTACCTTCGTGAGGCGCTCACTTCACTCAACAGGAAAATTTATGCCATTGCTCTAGGTCTTCGCAGAAAGGGAAAGATCAAATACCTTTGGATTTCCGGCGGAAAAATTTTCTGTCGAAAGAAGTACGGTTCGCCTAGAATTTACTTGTCGAACATACAATCTCTTGAAGGAATGCAATAGCAACCACTGTCTAATTCCATTATGTATTTGATTTTCCCCTCTCCAAACTTAGCTCTACCCTATTTGAAATGCTACTTGTATACTGGTAAATATATGTTTTTGATTATTGCTCTTTACCTTCTATTAACTCTGATTACTTCGATACTTCTGAATTTCTCACATTGCACCTATCTAAATTTTCAAAATAAGGTTACTCGATTATGTTTTTTTTCCTCTTAGTACGCAACTTTTTTCTTTTCTCTTGCTATCTACCTGTTCACTGCATGCTGGCTGTTCTGGAGATTGTCCATTCTGAACATAAAAATCAACTTGCAATCTCATGTTATGTGTATCACTGCGCTTATTCAGTTTCGCACCGTCATTGCAAATTTATCCTTTTTATGCACTATTTCTATATATTAAGTATATTAGCGCTTACGAAATTAATAATTTTTACTTTGTTATGTGCGTTTTTCACTTTTATCAAATGTAATCATGATAACTGGATTCTGTTGGTTCTTAGTCTCTTTCACTTTAACGTTATGGAAAGGTTTTTTCGATCTTTTAACGTATCTCAGACACTTTTACGTCTAACTATATTGGAACTTTACCTATCACTTTTTGAATGGAAACCTTAAATACTTGTCACGTTAATGCTCAGTCTTTACCTGCCCACTACCATGAATTCACACATCACTTTAAGTCTTGTTCCTTTCATATCATAGCCGTATCTGAGACTTGGCTTACGCCTAACATACCCTCGAGCCTCGTAGCACTTGACCATTACACACTTTTCCGTAGGGATAGAGATGAGAGAAGAGGGGGTGGGGTCTGTCTTTACATTCATGACAGTTTGAAGGGTGTGCAGGTAGGAGTGAGTCCTTTCGCCAATTACCCTACTGCAGAATACCTTTTTATCAAGGTATCGTTGCCTCATGACAGTGTGTTGGTTGGTGTGATCTACAAACCTCCTAATGCTTCTTACTGTAGGGAATTTGAGACTGAAATTTTTGATCTAATACCTAATTATAATAACATTGCGTACTTACTGGTGACCTAAACACAAATCTAAATGCCACCAACAATTTACCTAACTATTTAAAATCAGTTGTGTTCTCCGCCGGATTATCGATAGTTCCACATAATGCTACCCACCACACTGATCATTCCAGTACATGGATTGATATAATGATTGTCGACGATTTAGACAAAGTGCTTTCTTCCACTCAACACTCAATCTCATTCCTCTCAAACCATGACCTCATCAGCATCCAATATCTGTTCTCCTTTAACCCCTCTTCTAGTATAACCCCTCTGTCTATACGCAATCTCAAAATTATAAATGAAGCTGAATTTCTTGAACATCTATCCACCTATGACTGGAAATGCATTTTTACTGAAAGGGATATCAATAGGATGGTGATTCGCTTAAGCACATTTTTGACCTCAGCCTTTGATAAATTTGCGCCTCTCCATAACCTGCAAGCTAAAAAGAAATTCACTCCCTGGATCACTCCTGTTATCAAAGATATGATGAAAGAAAGGGAGAAATACGTAGATTGGCCAAAAGAACTAAAAATAGTATCATTCAAGCTGAATTTCGTAAATTGAGAAACTTAGTACAAACCAAAATTAGGGATTCATACAATCAATATAATTACAACTCTATCAAAAACAGGAATAAAAATGAAAACATCTGGTTTCTCTTAAAACGGCTTGGACTTATTCCCCCTAAGCACTGGTCACCTGATAACAATTTCTCTCCTGCAGACCTTCTAACAGCCTTTACTACAAAGCCCACACCCCCTGTAAATGTCACTCCTTCTACGTCCTCAGTTATTCTTACATTTGATGAAACCAAGTTATTCTTTTCTGATATATCGCAAGAAACCCTAGTAAAAAAACTTTTCGAGGTAAAATCGAATGCTCCGGGTTCTGATGGTATTTCAATGAAAATGATACGCCTTGCATTGCCAGTCGTTGGCCCTATTCTCTTGCACATCTATAATGCATCTCTCCAGGTGGGTATATTTCCCGACATCTGGAAAGAGGCGATTATTCGCCCTATTCCTAAAATATCTAACCCTACATCTCCTAAAGACTTCCGCCCTATATCCATCCTTGGTGCCTTGTCTAAACCTTTCGAGCGTATCGTCCATCAGCAGCTTATGGCACACCTTGAAATTAAAAACTTAATGGATCCAATGCAATCCGGGTTTCGTGGAAAGCATAGTACACTTACAGCTTCACTCAAAGTAACTTCTGACATTAAACTTGCAATAGATAGAAGGGAGATTCCGGTTGTTGTTCTTTTCGACTTTTCTAAGGCATTTGATACAGTTAACCATAAACTACTATTGGCCAGGCTTAAATCGTTACACCTCTCCAATATGGTGGTTAAATGGTTTGAATCCTATCTTAGTAACCGGTCGGAAAGAGTACAGCTTAGCAATGGCGAGCGGTCTAATTGCGTCGAGGTTGGGAGTGGTGTTCCTCAGGGGTCCTCTCTTGCGCCCACCCTTTTTAATATCTATACCTCTGAACTTGGTAGAGAGCTTTGTTACTGCAACTATCATAAATATGCTGATGATTTTAAACTTTACCTCTCCGGACCTATTGCTACTCTTAAAAGCTTACTCCGAAAGGTACAGGAGGATATCGATATGGTAGTGCAGTGGTCCTCGACAAGTGGCCTCACTCTTAACCTTGCTAAAACTATAGCTATAATCATAGGCCCTTCTTCCTCTCCATCACTCGAAACAATCGCCACCCTACCTCCGCTATTGATGGAGGGGCGTATCATTCCGTTTGTAGACTCTGCAAAAGATTTAGGATTCATACTTAATCGTTCTCTCACTTGGAATGAACAAGCTTCAGATATTTCGAGGAAAACATTTCGAGTCCTCCAACAGCTTAACAGAAATAAAGAATCACTTCCCACTACTACTCGTATCCTCCTAGTTAAAAGCCTCATACTTCCTTTCTTTGACTACGGCTGCGTGGTATATGATGATATTACTGATGAGCTGAATGTCAGACTTGAGCGTGCGCTTAATGCCTGCATTCGGTTCATCTATAACATTCCTAAAAGTGAACATATTACTCAATACAGAGAAAGAGCAGGACTTCTTAACGTCGCCAAGAGAAGACAATTTCATATGGGTAACTTGCTTTATAGTCTATTTACTAATGAAACCCCGCATTATCTGTTTAATCTCTTCTATTTTATTGACAAAGATCAACCGACACATTCCAGAATCCGTGAAAGGAAAAAAGTACTAAAAATTCTACCACATCGCACGTGTAAAATGCAAAGGTCTTTTATGATTCGTGGTGCCCGCCTTTGGAATAAACTACCTTCTACAATTAGAAATGCACCGTCACAATATCACTTTAGAAAACTTCTTTTTGCTTACTTATTAAACACTTTAAATTCTATCCTCGAAATCACTCATTGGTAATACTAAAGCCCATCTGTAATAGCGATATATATAAACTTGTGCATGTATCCATTTTCTTTCAGGTATGTATAATTAATTACGTTTATGCATAGTATTCTTGTTAAATATCTATTGCTTATTTTTATTTTTTTATTTTTTATTAATTGTCCGATCGATCGCTACCATATTGTATTGTATTAATATGTATCACCTGTTCCTTATAGCGCTGTCTAGCCCTAGGGACTTTTCACAAATAAATACAAATACAAATACTTTAGTTGCCAATACTAATATTTTTAAAACCGTCTTATTTTTATAGCGTCTACTTATACCTTAAAAATTTTTAGGGCAATTTTACATGTCAGAAGAAACTGCTTCATTACAAAATATTTTATACTAGGTACAAAACTGAGGTAAACTCAATAATTCAAGTGATCTGCCCTGAATGTCTGTATGTATTCGAGAGGCCGATCCTACTTAAAGCATAATCAACCCGACCCCATTGAGCTATGGTTTTTAGCACTGCTCTATTGATTTTAATTGAACTCATCATTTTTTTAACATTAATCTTACCTCATTATCCCTTTCATCTTCCTCCAATTCTTCTGCGTTGACTTCATCAGTGATTTCATCAGAATTTGTATCCTGTAATTTGTAATGAATTAATTCTTATTGCACAGGCATGATAAAGTCGCTTTTCAACACCCTAATTTAAAAGAGCGATTGTGTGTAGCCATTGGACCAACATGAAGTGATAAGATACGCTAAATTACTGATAAATTATTACAGATAACCGATAAATTAACATAAATGATCAAAAGTGTCTGAATATCTTAAATTTCCGGAAATTTTTGAACATTTGAAATTTTTGGAAATTTATCTAATTACCAGAGATTTCAAAAAGTTTAAAAATGCTGTGGAATTTATGGTGTCCACATTTATTTTTATTTTCCATTTTTCTTTATATTAGTGCCGGAAGCAAAAACCAAATAAATGAATTAATTAGCATGTCACAAGAGGATACCTCGATATTTCTCCTGATTTCACTTCCATCACTATTCTCTTCCTCTACGAGTAAGAACTCCTTCGACTTTTGGCTCTCTTTTCTGGCCTTGTTCTGCCGTTTACCTGTTTTCCTAGCAGGCCGATTCATGTCGGATATTTTTTTTAATAATATAGGTTGGTATGTTTTTCATGTGCTTTGCAATTTCATCATTTGTATAAATATTTTTGAATGGCATCCAATCAAGAGAGATTTCTTTCAAGGATACAGAAATTTAGAAGAAATTAATTTACGTGCAATTTATATAGAATATAGTCATGCAGTTACATAGAACGGTATTATTATAATAGACGAAAAATCAGGATTACAATGCACAGCATCCATTCCTTGAGTGCTTAAGGGACGTTTCAGCTTTACACCTTTTTTTTTGAAAATTGCTTAATTCTCCCGTTACCGTCGACCCGCGCATAACTTTGCCTCCAAGTATTATACGCGCAATGTTTTTAATACATATTGAGAGTGTAAGCTTTCGCCTTAGTCTTAGCTGATCGTACTGCAATCTGTCGATCCAAATTTCGTGCCCTGCATGAATCTATCAAAAATTAAAAAAACAGCATTTATAAACAGTTTACATGCAAAACATTTTTTTTTCAAGTGGAGGCATCATTTATGAATGTTCACATACGAAATCATGCTAGTATTTGTTCTCACCTTCTTGTTCACAGGATCCACGAACCCTACGGCAATATCCTCACCACTAGCAATTCGATCATTCAAATTTACTCTGGCCTCTCCCTGTAGATTGTTAATGCTTGCTGGAAATAGTTTAATTAGTAATAATGTGTGAGGAGCAGAATTTACAAGAATATCCCATTTTTGTGTAGTTTAAAATAAAACAATATTTAACTAGGTAATAAAGGTAAAAAAAATTTTCATCAACAAAAAATAAAAATAAGAGAAATATTTTTTAAACTAAGCCGTGCTATGTGCAAAACATTCTAAATAGTCACATTCAACCTTGGACATGTGACTAATCAGTTTCATCTGCAGCTCGTGATTCGGTTTCTACCTCCAAAATACGTCGTTTTAGCAGCATGCAGTTCGCGCAGTGTCTATTTTCGTTAAAATAGTTAAAAAGGTTAGCTTTTGACAAAAATGGGTAAAACGTACGTGGAAATTTTTGGTTCATTTTAACCCTTGTGTTGCCACCCAAAGAAACTCACAGCATCTGCCACCCGGGTACCTGGGTACCCCGCCCACGAAATTGTTGTTAAAAGTCCATTGTAACTTGAAATAACTATGTGTATTCAATCGATATTTAATTATTCATATTCTAGGAAGGTATTCCTAGTATTCCTACCTAGAACGCAATCATAAAATGGCGTGTTTTCATGCCTCTCCATAAACGAACGAAAAAGTACGCGTTATGAGCGGTGTCTGGCGGCGCGTTGGATAACACAGGCCGACAAAAATTGGCAAAAATATTTTACCAGGAACCGGAGTATACTTTTCCGAAGGTTTTTGGCGTGCTGAATCCAAATCCGAGGTCAGGATTTCTCTAGTGGCTCAGGTTTTCTGTCGGGGTACCCGGGTACCCGGGTAGCTCAGGCGTGCTTTATTTTTCAATTGCAAAATATTTCAAGCTAAAAAATTTCTAAAAATATGTGCGATGCAAATTTCGATAGAGAATCGGTTCAATCATGTAGATTCGAGAAGAATTCAGCCTATCTTTATTAGAAAGAAAGTTATTTAACAAAACGAATGCCGATCGGTACCCGGGTACCCGAGTGGCAACGCAAGGGTTAAATAATATTTTACTTTTTACATTGAAAAAATATAAAGAAAGATGACAACCTGTTAGGATGAACTATAGTTTCTTCTTTGTGCTTCGTTACATCTTCAGTTTCGCTCTGATTTTCCATTTCTACTGAAGACTTCTCTTGATTTATTATTTGAATTAGCTGCAATCATAAAAGTAATATTATACATACGAAGGGAAGCAATAAATCCCAATTTGACCGAACTACCGGCTGTAAATCACTATACTGTAAACGGGAAATATTTGAAGATGTATGTCGCACCTTTATACGGTGTTTATTTATACTGGCAGCTCCTATTTCAGATCTACCAATCTCCGAAGTATTGCATTTTGATTGGTCCGCTGAACGGTCAGTATTTTTCTTATTATTATGTGCCACATTTTTTACACTGTCATTTGACGTTTGCGTTGCTTTTTTTCTTTATTTTCATTCAGAGCATCCTTGGAACTATGCTTCCTCTTTCGAGAAACGCTTATTTGTGGCTACAATTGGGAAAATACTAATTATACACTAAGATATCTAAATTAAATTAGTGAATCTACAATTATCAAGGTTGCTGCTTCAAAGTGAGCCCTGTAGAAATGAGAAAATTAGGTTTTAATCAAAAGAAGTAACGACATAATCCCAAAAAATCAGACTTTTAAAGATAAAAAAAGATCTGCAAGTACATAACTAGATAACCAACAAAATCTACATTTTTCATGAAAGAGAAATAACATTCTGTAAAATAGAAATCTACATTTAAAGATAAAAGAAAAGTTAACTGCCAAGCTGAAGTGCTTCTGATTTGAGGCCAAAGAGTAATACAGACGTGTTTTCGCTGCAAGGTCTATAAAAGGAAGAAAAGTATATGTTTCTTTATAAATAAACGATAATAATTGCAAAAAATATCGTTTGTGATCGTGAGGCTAAAAGTTAGGTGGAAAAAAATCTTATAAAAGTGTCTTTTTGTAGAAAATTGAAATTTAATATTTTAAGTTGGAATTCGATTGACACTTTAGTGCTAAAACAAGTAATAGAAAAAGTTTTATTTAGGGCTGTTTCTTTTAAAGAAGTAATATTTTATTATTTTACTTCATCTAAAAACTTTTAGGAAGAGAAATGTGGTCAGAACAAGTTTTTAAAATGTGAGAGGTTAGGCAATTAAAAAAAAAAGAAGAAAAGGAAAAAATGTGTTACAAGTACAGAGTCAGTTATCTGGGTTTTAATGACCAATATTTGTATTACTATACAGGGATCACAGTCTCTATTTTTTCTAAAATAGAGGACTTTTTTCAAAAATAGGGGACCTTTTTTCCAAAAAATAGAGGACTTTTGGAGGACTTTTTTTGAACTGAAGGATTATATATGAATCAAGGTTAATAAAAATGTTATTAGTGTTCGGATGAACAATTATATATTTTTTTGAAGAATTTAGAACGAAGTCAGTGGGAAACGAGATATCTTCGAATGAACGTATGTACATGACCATTTACATTACAAACTAATAAACCTACATGAGTGTAGTCAGTAGAAAATGAGACCTCTTTGAATAAATGTCTGACCACATACGTAAAAAAATAATGAAACTATATAAACTCTTTAAATGATAATGTGCCTAATAAGTTACAAATTAAACAATCGTAAAGCATAGTCTTCTAGGATTCATATTTGAAATCGATACGCGGTTGATATAAATAGTGCCATCTACACGCAATGATCTAACTACATCCTTGTGGAACTGCGTGCCAGTCAATCGCTCGTGAATACCTTCACCGTTCGGATTGTTTATTGAAGAGTTTGCAATTTGTATCAATAAACTTAAGGTTAATCGGATCTTCTGCTTTTTCATTGAGTTCACACATCCTATATACCTGCGGTTCTCACAATACTTAAGATAATCTCAATTTGACTTGTCTTATTTAATTAGCATTAGTTGTAACTAAACAGTTTACAGCCATTCCATTAAATATGAAAGTGGTAGAGTTTACAACTTACAATAAAAAACATCATTAATAGAAATAGATCGTCTTACAAGCCTTTTCTAAATTTTAATAGCGCATTACGGCTTCATAGTTTATTAAATTAGTATCACATTGAATACTGAAGAAAATATTGTTACTGTAAATTACAAAGTAATAGTATATTTTTTTAATCAAACAAAGAATATTCTTATCCAGACCAGAAGAAGCTATTGAATACCTTGTTAAACTTTTCTTTTCTTTGCTATTCTTTTCAGCATTTCAGTAGTTCTCTTTCTGATATTTTGTTGTAACCCATACCTTCTGAGTAGTTCTCTTTCTGATATTTTGTTGTAACCCATCTACCTTCTGTCGTTTTTCAATTTCTTTATCCCGAAGTTTTTGTAGACTGTGAATTAATTCTTTTACAACTATATCTTTGGTATTTCTCTTCACAACCAAATTCAACTCATCTTGCGTAGATTCGGCATCAAGCGTGGCATTTTTGAAATCCTTTTCTGCTGATTTTAAATCACCCTCTAATTTCTTGATTGTGTTTTGTTCTTTTTATAAACTTTCTAATAGTGCTTTTTCTTTGGCTTCAACTTTAGTTTTAGCAGCTTTCTTCTTAGCCTGTTCCTTAAGGATTTGCTTTTCGTTATCCAAGTGAAGCTGGTATGACGAATGAGCCTACTGTGCCAGTCTCACTAATTTAGGAGTTATGAGCACTTTGTGCACCATTTTATCATATTTTTAAGCCGTCAGCAATTGCAAGTTTTTCATTTAAAGTTCTTTCCGTCATTCTATTTTTGTCTTCAGTTAGAAGCCTTCCTGATAGTGAAAAGCCTCTTTATACAACAGCGTTTCCATGTGTCAGAGCAAGAGCAGTTTGGACGACTCGCTTTATCTCTCGATATCTTACACTCGGATTTGAATGATTTTGAAGGCTAAATATGAAGCTCCAATAAGAACCAATTCTTTTATCCTTATTCAGTTTAAATCGCACATTTTCGTCCAGTTGTAGCAACCTCCATTCACACTCTAATTTATTGGTGTCAATACAAAGAAGCGGTATTAACTGTCCAATTTTTGTTATGTAAGATACACTTTCAGGTTTCGTAATATTTTCGGGCGAAACACATTGAAAATATTTCAAGGCTTTGAAACACTTAATTATTGTAAGTAAATGATATACTATGGCAGTGTAAAATTCTTTTACTTCAGTCATGAAAAAAAATTTTCTTTCTGAGATAAAGCTGCAACTGTGCCTTTTACTGTGTCTCCAGGATTTACCTCGAACGAATATAAAAAGTTTGTTTTCTCTTTAAGAAGTGAAGTAAGTTTTTCCCTAACAAATGAAGTTGATTTCAGAATTGTTCCTTTAATAATACTCTATAGAAAAATCGAAATTAGCAGTTTTAACTGACCATACAGTATGTGAATAAGCGGTTCTTCTTTTTGCATAATCAAGGTAAATTCAGCAGTGAAGATCTAGGATGCATATAAGATCAACTTTGAAGCGCTCTTTGAACGCGCAGCTTTTAAATACTTTATTATATCAATATAATTCTGCTTATCAAGAGTGGAAGATAAATTCTTTGGAATGTACGTCAAAAAATAATTTTCTAACGCTGGTAACTACTCATCTACCCTTTCAGCTGCTGGATCTATAGTTAACCACCTTACGCTTATGTGTTGAATGAACTTGTGTTGAGGCAAACTTAGATCATTTTGAATCTTCTCAAATATTTGACATCACAATATGCAGCTCACAGGTACCTATGACAAGCAGAGGTGTAGCCTTTAACGTTTTCAACTTTTCTTGAAACAAAGTCATAAAGGTTTTATTCACATTTGGTCACCGATGCACCCGTACGATACCATACAGATAGATCCGCGATATCGATATTTTTATCGATATTGCGAGAATGTGTAAATATTCAAATGTGGCAAATTGATCAAATTATGAATTTTCTTTATCCTGATATGATCCTGATGTTCAATTTTTAGTTTTGGTGTGTAAATTAAAATTTTATTTTTTAAATTTAAGTGTTTACTAAAAATAGATGAAATAGAGGACATTTTTCCAAAATAGGGGAAATAGAGGACCATTTTCAAAATAGAGGAAATAGAGGACCGGCTGTGATCCCTGACTACACGGAAAAAATTTATCCGTAAAACAGTCACGAACTAGTAGCTAGGTCTCGGATATGAGAAAAATTCATCGGATATATATGTATTTTCGTAAGTAACCTGCGAACTTTGAGAAAGATTGATGAACTCGATGTGAAAATTCTAAAACGGTTCATCACTTTTTTTTTACGTGAATAATTACAAAAATATTATGAGTGATTCGGAAAAGATTCTCAGAGCACTCACGAGCTTGCCCGACAAATCTGGGAACTCGAAACTAAGTTCCCCTGTACGTGGCCCACACACACACTCTCTCAAACGCGCGGTGCGTGTGTGCGTTCGTATGTGTGCCTCGAGCTCGTCGGATGAGTGGGTAGAAATGTTATAATACCTATTTTGTTTGGCCTTGATGGCTGCGCGTGTTTACGCACTCCTGGTTTATGTTTAGAAACTTGTGAGTCAGCAGTCTTTGAGGGTTCGAATCTTCTGAGTTGCGAATTTATAAATTAATATAAAATTAAATCGCACAAATAAAATTTTTCCTCTTTATTTTTCAGTCTGAAATTTTCAGGAACTATTCGTAGGAAATTCGAGCTGTTCGTAAGAAACTTCGAAATTTATCCATATATTTCTCGTAGAAATAAGGATGTAATGTTTCATTTTTTTTATCTCGTATCCGAGACCTAGCTACAAGTTCGTGACTTCTTCACGGATAAATTTTTTCCGTGTATATTAAAAATGGGATTTTAAACAAATCCCCTTGACACAACATGTATTTTGTGATGATTTTTTAATAATTTTTTATACAAAGAACCCATTTTCGGAAAAAAACGTTGGTTATCTTGTTCTGTACGGCAACCCTTCAAGTATCTATCTGCTTTGAATTAAAAAAAATATTTTGAAATTGCGTGAAAAAAACGTATTGCTGTTAACAGTCGAAAACAAACTTTGTTTAAATATGCCGTCTGCAACTTATATTCAAACACAAACAGAGTGAACATTTTCAAAAAATGAAATTAATTAATTGAAGAGACGTCCTATTTCGAACCTTTGAGCGATCGTCACCGTTTCCTGTTTCCAATTTATTTTCTCTTTCCTTGAAGATATTTTGAAACTCTTTTAAATTCTTGTCGTCGGTAACCAGTTTCTTACTTTTTTTTCTTTGGTGTACTTTTTTTTTTTCTTTGGGGTACTTTCTTTTTTCTTTGGAGTACTTTCTTTCTTATTAGGCTTATTGGCTGACTGCTGCATAAGATTCTGCTGCATAATTTTTTGAGCCTGCAAATTTTATAGGTGATGTCGTGACAGAAGTTTAATTTTAAGGAATACTAGTAGGGTAGCCACCGAAGTACAAGAAAAAATTCCCGATATAAATGAAACCCTTCTGAATTCGTAAAAATAAAAATTGGAAACCTTTAGATTTCAGTAATTTGAAGTTCCAAACATGCAATAATCCATTAGTATAAAATGGAAACCTTCTACTCTGAATAGATTTAATTTCAATATGGTTTTCAAATTAGACATTGCTTCGAAATAAAGCATTCAAAATGGTGAAACATCAAACCATAGGCCTTCAATATTGAACACTTTAAAATTGTAAACTTCACAGCACGTCAGACATGGGTCACGTGACCAGATTCCTATCTTGTCGACATTTTGTTTTCACCATCCGTATGAAAGTAGATATCTACTTAAAAAACTGAGTATGTAAAGGCATTAAAGAACGTTCACCAGCTCTCAACTTTTTATAATTATAAGCAATTTTTTCAAACATAATTTTTTCATAATTATAGAAGTCTAGAAGTAGATAAATGTTTCTTTGTGCCTCTTTTTTGAATGCTTTAATTTATAACACGATACTACATGATCCACATCAGTTTCCCGCAGGTTTTGATCCATAATATTAAATATTTTTCTTACTACTGTGGAGAAAAACCTTGGGGGACTGGTGTGGTTACTACTGTAAGCATCACATGCCTTTAAATTGTAAACTTTTTAGATTGCAAAATAAAAAAATCACGAAACACTTTCTTCAAAAATTCCCTGATTTAAAAAAATCCGACATTTCTAGAGTTTTTCAGGTATATAAAAATTCCCTGACCAAACGAGTTTGCCAGGTAAGTAGACAACCTTTTGAAGCATTCAATACCGTGCTTACAAACGTTAAAATATGACAACGATTAGAAATTAGCGCTGAAAATAACAAATGGGTCAGTATACGTCAGGAATATCAGGATCTGCAAGTGGTTGTTCGATTGTAGGTAAACTTTGTAAAATTATAGTGTTATATAAGAGACATTTGGGGTCCAAAGGATTTTTGAAAATTTTCCAAATTACGGGAGTTACGCCATGTTGAATTTCGGCATCACATTTTTTTTAAATATCTATATTTCTAAAACCATTGAACGAATTTTAATAAAAATTGTAGGTGTTGTAGATAAAAATAAACGCTTTGAATTAAAAATTCCAAAAATTATTTTTTTTTCAATTTTGACCAAAAAAATGTCCAAAAAAATTTTGAATTCAGTTTTTCGTCAAGAAGGGAAAATTTTCTCTTTTCTTGTTAAGACAATTAAATTCCTTATAATTTCACCTTTAATTAAAAAAAATCGATGGTGACTCTTCTAGATCACGAGATAATCTCATTTTAGTGGGACCGTGCGCTGCCACCGCGCTTCTCTCCCAGTGTCAGACAGTGGGGAAAGAGCACATTTTTGGACAAAACCGCCCGACACGTACCACTCATTTAAGGACTTTCAAATTTATTAAAACCTGACATAAATCGATGTAATAACTAACTACAAATTATTCTCAGTCGGTTAGATTGACAAACAAAAAAAGTGCTTTCTGAGTGAGTTTCCCTTGTCTCCCACATATCGGGGTGCTTTCTGAGTGAGTTCCCCTTGCCTCTCACATA
>CAKNYM010049468.1:83963-98644 GCA_932195095.1 Andricus curvator
CACATATCGGGGTGCTTTCTGAGTGAGTTCCCCTTGCCTCTCACATATTGGGGTCCTTTCTGAATGAGTTCCCCTTGCCTCTTACATATCGGGGTGCTTTCTGAGTGAGTTCCTCTTGCCTCTCACATATTGGGGTGCTGTCTGAGTATTATAATTATAATTATAAGATCCTGTTTTAAAAAGTGTTTGTAAAAAATTGATAATTTCAATGTAAATATATTCTATAGACAAATTGCACATTTTGACATTATTTCATGGAAATGCTTAGTTGATTACGCAACAAAATCATGAAAAAATGGTCGAAATGTGTATTTGTTTACAAAAAATGTTTAAATAATTGTTAAAAGTCAAATATTTTTGACTAATTGCGATTGCACATTAGTATCTGTCGTGCTTCATAAAAAAGATATGGATTTTAAGTAGCTAATCATTGCAAATAACGAAAAAATGAGTTTCGTTTTCATTAGTTTCTTTATAGCATTATTAACATTTTTTTGGTTAATCTAACCGACTGAGCATAATTTATAGTTAGTTATTACATCGATTTATGTCAGGTTTTAATCAATTTGAAAGTCTTTAAATGAGTGGTACGTGTCGGGCGGTTTTGTCCAAAAATGTGCTCTTTCCCCACTGTGCGACACTGGGAGAGAAGCGCGGTGGCAGCGCACGGTCCCACTGAAATGAGATTATCTCGTGGCCTAGAAGAGTCACCATCAATTTTTTTTTTAAATTAAAGGTGAAATTATAAGGAATTGAATTTTCTTAACAAGAAAAGAGAGACTTTTTCCCTTCTGGACGAAAAACTGAATTCAAAATTTTTTTGGACATTTTTTTGGTCAAAATTGAAAAAAAAAATTTGGAATTTTTAATTCAAAGCGTATAATTTTATCTACAACACCTACAATTTTTATTGAAATTCGTTCAATGGTTTTAGAAATATAGATATTTGAAAAAAAGTGCTGCCGAAATTCAACATGGCATAACTCCCGTAATTTGAAAAATTTTCAAAAATCCTTTGGACTTCAAATGTCTCTTATATAACACTATAATTTCACAAAGTTTACCTACAATCAAACAACCACTTGCAGATCCTGATATTCCTGACGTATACTGACCCAAATGTTTACAAGTGCTTTAAAATTGCGCATTGTAAACTGAGTTATAAGTGATTAATTAGCGATGAACATATGTTACAAATTAAACTTCTCAAACTCCAAAGAATTGCAAATCTAACATTTTGAGAATTGAACAATTTAATTTCTACTACAAAATTGCAAAATTCTGGTCTAAAAAGTAATTAACTGTCATTTCTCGATTTTTATTTGTTTTTCCCCGGTCTTAAAAAATGTCAATTTATTTCACCTTTCAGCAGCCACCCTGCATACACATATTTATTAGGAATTGTGCGTACATTACTCAGAACCTCTTGTTTAATAATATGAGGTTTATTCCTCGAAGTTTCGACCTTGTTCAACTTTTTCGCTGGATTTTTTTGTTGCAAAGGTGCGGTAAGACCTGAGGATGCTCGCCTGAGCAAGTGACCCCTAATACAATTTAACTTAAGATGATTTATTCTCAAACTTTCCCTGATTTTTCCCTGACCGATTTTTCATTTTCCTTGGCCGTTGTAAATATTCCTTTCAGATTAAATTTGTAACCAAAGATGAATTTTCAACCAATAAGATTAATTTTCGACCAAAAAGATGTGTTTTCAACCAAATATAGGAATTCTCAAACTAAAAATTAAATTGTTAACCGAAGAAATAAATTTTGAACTAAGATGAGAATTCTTTAACTTAGAAAAAAAAGAGTTTTCAATCATAAGAAACGAATTTTCAACAAAATAGTTAAATTTTCAACTAACAAAAAAAAGGTTTTTGAATCAAAATAATGAATAATAACTTTCTCCTTCCTTTTGTTAGCGAGCGACGGAATGTTCGAACAATAGCAGGCGAACGTGCCGATCGCCCAAGGACGCTCGTAGGGAAATCCCACAGACGAAGCGTCCCGTTAGAGTCTCGATCCGTGCAGTGGCTCTCCTTGTAATTTTCACTCAATACTAATTATTCATTTTATTTTATTTGTTTTCCTTTTTTTTTATTGCGGACATGTGTATTCGGATGCATACGAATGCACATGTCCAGGTCAAGGTTCGCAGTTTTTAATAACACTTAATTCATTACCACTGCACGATTCGAGAATCTCCGTATGATTATTGTTAATTTTCCTTCTTCTTTAAATTATAATTCCATTAGTTCTGATTGATTTTTTTATTATATCGCATTAGATTATTCATATTATATTATCTTGTTGATGATTATATTATATTATTGATATTATTATAATATTATATTATTGCTTATTATATTATATTATGTTATATTAATGTATAATAATGATATTCAGGTATTAATAAAACATCAAATAGAATTAACTTTTAGGATAATTTCAACATTTGCATGTACTTAGGAATTTTTGGTGAATGGAATTAACTTTAAGATAAGTCACTATGTAACGCAGAAAGGACGGAAAGCGAACACAACACAACGGTAGATCTGAAGCTCCAACGCAGAATGATGCAATTGGTGCGCGGGCCCCCAAAAATCGCATGGTGGGGCAAACTTGCGAACCGACATCCCCACTCTGCTCCAACTGCACAGAGTGGGAGTGAAGCGACGGGACTTGCTGCGCGCGCCAAGTCTCCGGGCATAAACAAGCGCGTTTCAGCCACCATCGACACTCACATTCAGCGTCGAGCTGTCGTACAGTATAGACGTCTGTATACAAAGCTCGCCAATCCAACAGTCCTTTTTAGGACTAGCTTCGTTCTTCGCACCACAAAATAGCCGCACTATCGGGTCCATGATATATAGGTTGATAGATTCTGACCTATACGATTGGACTCGTGGTGTGAGTTTTTCACCACACATTGCATCACATCAGTGATGCCTCATCGCTTCTGCAGTGCTTCATTGACGAAGTTATAACAAGCCTTCATCGACTTCTTTTCGCGCTGCCCCTTCGGGGTTGCCCTGAAAAACAATGTCTGGCCCTCATGGTAGCTCTAGCTCTTCTCCTCCTACCGTACCCAACCAAACCACTAACTCACCTTCTACTACTAATTTCTGCTATCCCAACCCTAGCGACCTCACCAACGTCCAAATTACCTCCATAATTTCCGATCTCCGTAAAATCCTAGACTCTTATGAGGCAGCACTTGTCTCCCGGGTCCCTACGACCTCAGTCACCCCAACCGATGGCTCTGAAGCCATGGATACGCTTCAATCCCAACCTAATCTCGATTTTTCGCCCATTGAGCCCTCCAACTTCCAAAAAGTAAAATCTAAGCGCACCAAACGTAAACGCACTATTAGTCCCACTAAATCGACTACCCCTTCGCAATCCGACGACGAGTCTTTCTTTTCGAGCTCTTCCGATGAGGATGAATCAGTATGCAAGGAACGGAGTCCTCCTCCTATCCGTATCGTTCGTAAAGAACTTTGGCCAAAAATTCACTCAGCTCTTTCCAAAGCAGGCATCCCGATCCGTTCGGCCAAAAACACCACTGACGCCATAATTGTCTATCCACAGACAGTTGATGGTTTTCGTGAAATCACCCTCAAACTCGACAAGCACAACATTGCTTACACCACCAACCAACTCCAACAGGACAAGGACCTTATCGTTGTCATCAGAGGAGTCAACGAGTCCCTTACCGAAGAATCCATTCTTCATGAACTTCGGACAAAAATACCCTCAGTCAAACGAGTTCATCGCATGAAAAAAGGGGAAAAAATATGGCCCCTGGTCGTCGTCCATCTGGACCCTGCCGCTCCCGCAGCCAAGTCCATTTTCGACATCAACCTTCTAGCTGGCCTCAGCGTTAAAGTTGAAGCTAAGCGAAAGTCGAACCTTATCCCCCAGTGCCGTCGTTGCCTTAAATTCTTCCATACGGCAAATTACTGCCATGCCTCTTGGGCTTGCGCCTTCTGCGGACGTAGCCATGCCACCGCCTCCTGCCCCGTCAGAAACCAAAAGGATGCCACTCCATCCTGTCTCAATTGCAAAGGACCTCACTGGGCCACCTACCGTGGATGTCCTAAAGTTCCTCAAAAACCTGGCTCCAAGTCAAACCCTGCCCCTCTACATCCTAAACCCAAACCTTCTGCAAACCCTTCTTCCCTTCCTAAGCCCCGTAGCTTTTCCAACCTCGCTTCGCCCCAACGCTCCTTCGCTAACGTAGTCTCAGCTCGTCCTCTATCTCAAGTCCAAAAACAGACTCAATCCTCTCCCAACACCGATCTCCTGCAAAATCCGCAACTTCAGCAGCTTTTTCGCGACTTCATCTCCACCTTCGCAGCTGCCCTCCAGCTCCCCAACCACGGACGCGCCCAAGGATAAACTAACTATCCTTACATGGAATGCAAACAGCATCTCTGCCCCCAAACGACTAGAACTAATTCTTCTATTAAACGATAAATCCATCGATATCGCCTGCATTACCGAGACTCATCTAAATTCTACGAAGAAACTCTATATTCCTGATTTCTCCGTCTACAGAAAGGATCGTTCTTCCTCCAAAGGCGGTGGGGTGGCCATTCTAGTTCGTAACACTCTCCGCCACTCAGCCATCAGCACAAACTACTCTCCTTGTGAAGTAATCGGAGTCGAAATTCATCTCGTTTCCGGTCCTCTTCGCATTCTTTCACTTTACTCCCCTCCAGATAACAACGACATCTCCAAAATACCTGACCTCTTCAACACTAATACCCCAACGCTCGTTGCCGGCGATCTCAACGCCAAAAACAGGGCTTGGGGCTGTCTTAAAAATAACACCAAGGGTAACGCTCTTCTCAGAACCCTGACTCGCCATAATCTAACTATTGAGGCCCCTACGGAACCCACCCACTTTCCTAGCTCTTCTAAACACCAACCTGACATCCTTGACATCTTCTTAACAAAGAATATCACCATTGACAAAGACACCTGGACCCTTTCCGAACTAAGTTCTGACCATAACCCAGTACTTCTTGAGTTGTCGGGTAATCCTGAACTCTCTCCTCCCACAGAATCCAAAATCGATTACCTCCATCTCAAATACCTTCTCGAAACTTCCTGTTTCAAATGCTGCCAAATCCAGTCTACTTCCGACCTGGATGCAGCCGTTGCAGCCCTAACTAATGATATCCAAAACTCTGTCCTACTTGCTACCTCAATCAACCCCACTTCTGCACGCAAAACCGAACTCTCATACGCTACCCGTTTTCTTATTCGCAAGAAAAACCAAGCCCGCAAACATTGGCAGTCCTACCGCAATCCTAAACATCGCCAGCGTCTCAACTCCCTTCAAAGAAAACTAAAAACCATCCTCCAACCCATCGATAAGTCTTCCTTCGACTCCTACATAGCCGAAGCCGAATTAAATCCCAAAAGATGCTGGAAAATCATCAAATCCCTTCGTAACAGAAAATCCCACCTCCCCTCTCTCTTCAAAGACGGTCAATCTTTCTCTCTCGATGAGGAAAAAGCGAGCATTTTCGCAGACTCTCTCAAAGATCAATGCTCCCCCTTTCCTAGCCTCGACAAATTCGCTAACTTTCACGAACATGTCTCAAAGACTGCTCAAAACTTCACGGTTACAGACACAGACTTCATACCCACCTCTCCTGAAGAAGTCCTCGACACAATCCGCTCTTTGAGAAACCGTAAAGCTCCCGGCAATGACAACATCAGTAACAATGTACTGAAAATTCTCCCCCGCAAACACATCGTGGCTATTTGCAACATTGTTAACGCAATGATGCGGCTACAATACTTTCCCCCAGCCTGGAAAGAGGCTATTGTAATTTTTCTCCCAAAACCGGGTAAACCTCTCAGCTCAGCTTCCAGCTATCGACCTATCAGTCTACTCTGCACTCTTAGCAAACTAGCGGAAAGCATCATTCTCTCTCGTTTCGATGACTTTGTCTCGCAAAATAACATTCTTCCTGACTTCCAGCACGGTTTCCGCAAACGTCATGGAACAGCCCATCAACTTCTCCGTGTCTCCGAATACATTGCCGACAATCTTAACAAGGGCAGGCACACATCCATGCTTCTTTTGGACTGTAAACAAGCCTTTGATAGAGTCTGGCACGACGGTCTCATCTACAAACTCATGAAGTTGAATTTTCCTGAATATCTTATCGGTTTAATCAAATCCTTTCTCTCGAACAGGAGCTTCAGAGCTCGCGTTGGAAAATCCTTATCGGACCCCCAACTTATCACCTCCGGTGTCCCTCAGGGCTCCAAACTCTCCCCCTCTCTCTTCAACTTTTTCTGTTACGACATCCCTGTCGACGAAAAAATTCTCACTGTACAATACGCCGATGATATCGGTTTTCTTCAAACCGCCAAGGTCATCAGCCATTGCTCCTCTCGTTTAAACAGATTCACTCCAATCGTTCTCGATTGGTATTACAGATGGAGATTTGAAATCAACAATTCTAAATCTGAAGCTATCTTCTTCTCTCGTCGCCGACGCACACCTCCCAAACTCTTTGTAAACTCTTTCCCCATTGAATGGAGTACCTCCGCAAAATATCTCGGCGTCATCTTTGACAAGAGACTTACTTGGTCCAAACAAATCCAGGCCACCCGCAATAAGGCAAATGGAGCCTTTACCTTACTAAAACCCTTCTTCAATAACTCCACAGTTTCCCGAGCCACCAAAGCTCGTGCCTTTAACGCTATAATTAGAAGCATTTGCACTTACGCGATTCCTATCTGGGGCTCTGCCGCCCCAAATCCTCTTTCAAAACTTGAAGGTACCTACATGCGCCTTCTCCGCTCCGCTCTAAATATTCCCTGGTTCATCCGTAATAAACAAATCCTCGCAGAAACCAAGCTTCCCTCCATCATCGATGCAGCTCACACATATGCTGCAAGCCTACGTTCTTCAGTGGCCAACCATCCAAATCCCAGCATCAATTCACTTGCAAATTACGCGAGTAAAACTTCCGACCGCTTTAGAAGGCCCTGCCTTCTCGTTTGGACGCATTAGTTTAATTAACCCACCTCTCTTTTCCGTGTTTCGCTTTAAGCGCGAGTGTCCTTGCAGTCTAAACTGTCTCGGTCCACCAAATTCGATGCCCCTTCTTGTTCTTCTTTTTCAACTGGGTTCATAACCTTTAGGGTTGGTAACCTAATCGGGGAGGGGTTTTAGTCGGTAGGCGCTTCGTGCGAATCCGACACTACCCACTTTCCTTGGGTGTCTTTTTGAAGATTTCCCCTCCTCGACCCCCCTCAAACAAAAAAAAAAAAAAACAAAAAAAAACCATCGACACTCGGCATCCTGCCACCAGCCTGCAACAACCACTCGCTCTTGAAACTCCGTCCTCGCTCTGCCTAGGGCGAACTGAATAAATGGAAAGTTATCTTGGAATCAGTCTACATTTTGACTTCTTACCTTCAACAACAGACCTGCTCTTTTAAGAGCAAATAACGTAGAAGAGATTTCGAATAAAGAATTGAGTCATCCTCTGTCACTCGTCGGCCCGAAACACTCTCTACCAGGCGCCTTAACCGGATTGTCCTTTTAGCGAGTTGTTCGAGTCGTGAGCCGGAGCCAAATCCTTTTCAACCGGTATTGCTCCAGGCTTCCGCAAGGTAGACCTTTTGAATACTGGTTGAATGGGGTTGAACTCTCGGCAGAGGGAACTCCGCCGCCGGATCAAGGCGCGTCAAGTAGGGACGCCCCTTGAGGCTCACCACCAGCAAGCGGCGAGGAACGCCGCCAGCCACCACCGGGAGGTGGTAAACATCAGCGATAGTCGTCCCCAGGAGGGGCTGAACATCGACATCAGCTGTCCCCCGGAGGGGACGAACCCGCACGAGAATCGATTCTGATTCCGGACTACTACAACCCGTCCACCAGGAAGCCGCTCTCCGAGGTTAAGATTCTTCGAGAGAACCCGATAAAAGCTGAAAGGCGGAAAGTGCGGGACAAATACCGCCGTTTAATTCGGACGACGAAGCTGGGTATTCGTCGCCCGCAAACCGCTGGGATGTGCCCAAACGGAGATTTCTACAAAGCTTTAGAAGGTGATAGACCAGGTGGATTAGTTGATCCCCGTCACCCGCACAAAGCAGGACCGAAGAAGTTGGCATATCCTGCCCGTCTGGAACGACCTGCCATATATAGAGATCCTGCAGTAAAATCGTTTATCATTCAACGATTCCTAGGCCGAATGAGAGGAAGGAAGTGGTAGAAACCGAATCACAGAAACAACGGCCCATTTCGGGGCCACGAAATATTTAACGAGGATCGCCTTCTCAGTCAAATTATAACAGGAGGTACGTATCAATTTTTCGAAATTTTTTTCCATGTTTTTCGGCGGTGGCTTCACATGTTAGGCCATATTTCGAGTTATAAACGTCAGATTTAGTCGCGCGATGTCTCAAATTAGCGGTAATGAAATTTCCAACAATCGCTCTCTATATTGTTTTCCAATCTGTTCAGTAGTTTAGGTGTTATGTCCCAAAATATATGAGAAAAGTCCATTTTTTGCGCCAAAATAAAAATCGAAACTTCACTCTATAGTCATGCAAAAGTAGAAAAATTCAAATTATGTCCAGTTTCTTATTTTTTATATATAGATCCAAATTTTAAGAAAAAAACAAGGTATTGATGACGAAAATATATGCATAAATACGGGAGATATAAGCAATTGATTGAAGGTACCAAAATTCAAAGATGGTTTGCCTCTCGTCAGCACGCACGCTGCACCGAGTGTACAAAGGGATGGGCAATACCGATACTATTCTTTGAGCATCGAGTATAAAATACTCGATACTTTCAATTCTCGATTCCGATTCTAAAAAAGTATCGATACAAGTGTATCAATACTATTTTATGATATCGAGCTCGCCGATTCTTCTTTCTTTTATTGGCTGATCCAGTGATGTTAACGGTCCAAGATATTTTCAACTGAGCATGCGTTGCGTATGAAATGAGAAAGCCTCCTTATTGGCCGTAATACAAGCGCGCATTTGAAATGCTTGAAATTTGCAGCATTTTAAATAAGCGCGCGTATTACGGCCAATAAGGAGCCTTTTTCCTTCCATACGCAACGCTTGCGCAGTTGAAAAAGTTTTGGCCCGTTAACATCACTGGGCTGATCTAAATATACCTTCCGGTTAGTAGCAAATCCGATTTGAGTATCAAGCAAAAATGGGTGTGGAATATATATTGTTATTTTATTTCATGCATGTATTTCTTCATTACACTGGTTTACAATGAAAAAATGTGTACATTTAATTTTAATTTCAACAGGTGTAAATATGTCGCTCAAAATTCTTTTTTTGCATTCCCACTTGGATTTTTTCGCGGAAAATCTCGGTGACGTAAGTGACGAGCACGGTGAAAGGTTTCACCAAGCCATGAAAGCCATTGAGCAGCGCTACCAAGGATATTGGGATGTAAGAATGTTGTGAGAATATATTACTTCCTCATCAGAGAAACGGAACCTGCGAAGAACAGAAGACAAAACAGGGGCTAACATTATTTATAATGTAGTCATGCAATATTGAAATTCTTAATTAAAAACGAATAAAATAAATTAAATAAATGTTTTCTATACAAAAATGAAAAAAATAGAAAAACGGAGTAAAATTTGAATTTTGGTACCTTCAATCAATTGCTTATATCTCCGGTATTTATGCATATATTTTCTTCATCAATACCTTGTTTTTTTTCTTATAATTCCGATCTATATATAAAAAATAAGAAACTGGACATAATTTGAATTTTTCTATTTTTGCATGGCGATAGAGTGAATTTTAGATTTTTATTTTGGCGCAAAAAATGGACGTCTCTCATATATTTTGGGACATACCACCTAAACTACTGAACAGATTGGAAAACAATATAAGGAGCGATTGTTGGAAATTTTATTACCTTTAATTTGAGACATCGTGCGACTCAATCTGACGATAATAACTCGACATATGGCCTGACATGTGAAGCCACCGCCGAAAAAAATGTAAAAAAATTTCAAAAAATCATATCTCGAAAACCTATCCATAAAAAAAATTTTAATGTGATTTTTGAGTTTAGCGAGCCAAAATACATAGGAAAAAAATAGGGGCATTAAACGTACAGAAATTTTAAAAAATTTTTAAAACTAGTGTTATTGTAAATGTGCAAAGTATCGTAGAAAATAGTTATTGAAAATACATTCTTTGTTGATTCTGGAAACAAATTGGGCTTATTATTTCAGAAATAGGCAAACTCTTAATTTTTAAATGAAAATTGTTGAAATAATTAATAAATCTTGTAAATTTGCAGAACAATATAGAAAAAAATTCATCTGAAATATATTCTTATTTAATTCTGCTAAAATTGAGCCTACTCTTTGAAAACTAGCCAAACTCTGAATATTTTTATAAAAATTGTTTGAATAAATGATAATTATTCTACATTTTTGAAGTACCGTAGAAAAGAGTTATTGCAAATACATTCTTGGTGATCCCGTAAACAAACTACGCCCATTCATTGAAAAATGGCCGAACTCTTAATTTGTTGAAATAATTAATAATTATTGTAAATTTACAAAGCATCATAGAAAAAATAATCGGAAAGATATTCTTAGTTAATTCTGCAAAAAACTTGAGCCTATTCGTTGAAAAATAGCAAAATTCTGAATTTTGTGTGAAAATTGTTTAAATTGTTACAATATAGGAAAGAGTAATCGGAAAGCTATTCTTACTTGACTCCGTAAACAAATTGTGCCTATCCTTTGAAAAATAGCCAAACTCTGAATATGTTTATGAAAACTGTTCAAATAATTAATAATTATTGTAAATGTGCAAAGTATCGTAGAAAATAGTTATTGAAAATACATTCTCTGTTGATTCTGGAAACAAATTGGGCCTATTATTTCAGAAATAGGCAAACTCTTAGTTTTTTAATGAAAATTGTTGAAATAATTAATAAATTTTGTAAATTTGCAGAACAATATAGAAAAGAGTCATCTGAAATATATTCTTATTTAATTCTGCTAAAATTGAGCCTACTCTTTAAAAACTAAAAAACTAGCCAAACTCTGAATATGTTTATAAAAATTGTTTGAATAAATAATAATTATTGTAAATTTGTAAAGTACCGTAGAAAAGAGTTATTGGAAATACATTCTTCGTGATCCCGTAAACAAACTGAGCCCATTCATTGAAAAATGGCCAAACTCTTAATTCGTTGAAATAATTAATAATTATTGTAAATTTACAAAGCATCATAGAAAAAATAATCGGAAAGATATTCTTAGTTAATTCTGCAAAAAATTGAGCCTATTCGTTGAAAAATAGCAAAATTCTGAATTTTGTATGAAAATTGTTTAAATTGTTTCAATATAGAAAAGAGTCATCGGAAAGCTATTCTTAGTTGACTCCGTAAACAAATTGTGCCCATCCTTTGAAAAATAGCCAAACTCTGAATATGTTTATGAAAACTGTTCGAATAATTAATAATTATTGTATATTTGCTAATTATCGTTGAAAATAGTTATTCGAATTACATTCTTTCTTGATACCCTGAACTCATTTATCCTATTCGTTGAAAAAAGGCCAAGCTCATAATTTGTTTATGAAAATTGTTCAAATAATTAATAATTCTTTGAAATTTGCAAAGCATTATACAAAAAAGTCATCGGAATGATATTCTTAGTCAATTCTGTAAAAAATGTAGCCTATTTGTTAAAACATAGCCAAATTCGACATTTTTTAATGAAAGTGGTTTAAATCATTATTAATTCTTGCAAATTTACAAAGCAACATAGAAAAGAGTAATCGGAAAGACTTTCCATAGCACCATATAAAAAAATAATCGGAAAGATATTCTTGGTTAATTCTATAAAAAAATTCAGCCTATTCGTTGAAAATAGCCGAAATATGAATTTGTGAAGCAACCTAGAAAATGAGTCTTCGGAAAGACATACTTAGTTGACTCCGTAAACAAATTGTGCATATTCCTTGAAAAATAGCTAAACTCTGGATATGTTGATAAACATGTTTAACTAATTAATAATTATTGTAAATTTTCAAAGTATCATACATAGGAAAGAGTTATTTGAAAACCATTTTTTATTGATTCCGTAAACAAGTTGAGCCTACTCGTTGAAGAATGGTCAAACTCTTAATTTGTTCATCAACATTGTTTAAATAATAATTAATTCTTTGAAATTTGCAGAGCATTATAGAAAAATGTCACCGAAAAGATATTCTTATCTAATTCTGTAAAAAATTGAGCCTATTCCTTGAAAAATATAAAGAATATAAAATTTGACAAATTGCCAAACTCTTAATTTGCTCATGAAAATATTTTAAATAATTAATAAATCTTGGAAATTTGAAGAGCATAATAGAAAGAAGTCTTCAGAAAGATATTTTTAGTTAATTCTGTAAAAAATTCACCCTATTCGTTTAAAAATAGCCAAATTCTGATTTTTTTATGAAAGTTGTTTAAATAATTAATAATTCTTGTAAATTTACAAAACATCATAGAAAAGATCATCGGAAAGACAATCTTAGTTGACTCCGTAAACAAATTCTGTCTATTCTTTGAAAAATACCCAAACTCTAAAAATGTTTATAAAAATATTTAAATAATGAATAATTATTGTGAATGTGCAAATTAATGTACGCAATTTTTATTTGAAATACATTCTTTGTTGCTTCCGTAAAAAATTGAGCCTATTTCGTTGAAAATAGACAAACTCTGAATATGTTTAGGAAAATTGTTTAAATGATTAATAATTATTATAAAGGACCGCGCACCAAATACATTGAAAAAGGGTCTCGGTGGATTTTTCTGAATTTTGGATATGTTGTAGATATTGACATCCCCGATAAAAAGTTCTTATGCCAAAAAGTCGAAAAATGGACAGTTTTTCGTTCGTATCGCATCAAAGGTCGCTTTTCGTGCACGCTAGAGTAGGCGCACCGAAACTCGAGGACTGTTTGGCGCCACACTCGGGGACCATGTCCAACTCGGTGCCACATTGATATTTTGTACTTTAGGACGCCCTGATCGATAATATACGTGTCTGAAGTTCGAGAGAAAAATACTTCTTCATTGGTGTTGCGTCCAAAGTCGCTTTTCGTGCATACTAAAGGAGACATACCGACACTCGAAGACGGTTTGGGGCCACACTCGGGGATAATAATAAAATAAATAAAAAAAATAATAAAAAAAAAATAAAAAATAAATAAAAATAAAAAAATAATAAAAAAAAGGGAAATTTTGTACATTAGTACCCCCTGCTTGATAATATACGTGTCTGAACATCGAGAGAAGAATACTTTTTCTTTGGTGCTCCGTCCAATGTCACTTTTCATGTATGCTAAAAGAGATATACGAACACTGGTGGACTGTTTGGCGCCACGCTCAGGGATCATACCCAACTCTGTGCCTCGTTGATATTTTGTATTTTAGGACCCCCTGATCGATGATATATGTTTCTGAAGGTCGAGAGAAGAATACTTCTTCTTTGGTGCAACGTCCAAAGTCTCTTTTCATGTATGCTAACAGAGATATACCGACACTAGCGGATTGTTTGGCGTCACGCTCAGGGATTATGTCCAACTGTGTGGCTCTTCGATATTCCGTACATTAGACCCCCCTCTCCCCATCATAATGATTTATGACAAAAGGGTTTAGAAGTAACAGATTCTAATCTGTCTTGCGGCAAATATCGTCTTGCCGTTGGTGCCGAATTGCGTTTCTGAATCGTGAATAAACTCGAACTTTGATCAGTCCCGGCTCTGGCATAATGTCGCGATATTGCTCGTTCATGACTTCCAACTGAATCTCATCATCTTCCATCTGTAGCTTATCCTGAATGTACGAAGGAGCTAACTTGACCTGATACACGCCGACTGTCAAATCTCGAAGGAAGGCTCACGTCAGACGAGAAAATTATGCACGTGTGAAGCATTCAGCTGAACCCATCGTTGACCACCTGTAGCCTGCAGACTTTCCACTTCTACTAGTGCTTGGACAACCTTAACTTCACGCGCTCTAGGTAACAATTGTCCAGCCAATACAGCATTAGCTCCTGCCATTTCAATAGGCGGATGGTACCTATTAATTAGTCCTCCAGCGATACGATAGAAGTCACCGAGGTTGGCCGCATGCTGCACTGAAATCGTGTGATCGAACAACATGAAGATTTTTTTGATGTGGCCATTTCTGGCCTGCACTATCCATCTAGTCTTCGTTATCAAATGTGATTCGTTCGCCTCCTCTGTATGAAATTGACGCTTTCCAGGTTGGAGAAGTGGCGGCATTTTCCACGATATTCCTAGATGCTCTAATAAAGATGTAGCATTTCGATAGCCTCTATCGACAGCGAAGATCGACTCTTCTAGGAACCACTCTCTAATGCTGTCAACGTGCCTTTGGAATTTGTTGTTAAGAATCGTAGCATCATTGTTTCGAGAAACTGAGAAGTATGGTTCATGAATGTCCAATATGTAGCCATCTGGTGCTACAATTAAAGCAGGTTTCACTAAATGACGGCCCTTGTGAATGCAGCGGAACTGGAGCAGACTATGGAAGTTGCTGCTTTTATGGATGTAACTGTATGTGCCGTCGATATATGCAATTATTCTGCGGATATGAGGCTCTGGATTGTATAATTCGTTAG
>CAKNYM010049468.1:108644-127895 GCA_932195095.1 Andricus curvator
ATTCTACAGGAGAAGAAATTCGATTCCAGCGCTAGTGGCCATTACATAAGCCTAGATGCGGCATGGGGTGTCAGAGTGGGGAACTATATATATAGGACATCACCTTTTCTGCCATATCGAGGTGCTGCCCTCACCGTACTACGAAGTCGAGAGCTGGTTTTCTCATTCTTCGTAAAATATGACGGTAAAGCAGTTGAAAGATTTTTTAAGGTTAGAAAAGCTTGACATGTAGCAATGTGCCGTTGAAAGTTTCATTTTGAAACTTTCACTTTGAAAGTTTCAAAATGCGAAATTTATGATCAATGAAATTTAAACGAAACTTATGAAACTTATATACATTATTTTCATTTAATATGAATTTTATTTGATTGTCTGGTTACATATATAATTATATACGTGCATAAATATATTGATATATTACATATTTAAGTAAACAAATCTACCTAAAACATTGCAGACAAGTCGAAGCCAAAGAATAAGTTCCTTGATCTCAAAAAATTGATTTATTTATTTTTAGGATGTAAATAATTTACATGAATATATATATAATGCTTGAATTGAATAATGATAATAAATTTATTTCCCACTTATTTTTTCCCATTTTTAATTTAGATTAGTTTATTAACGGCTAACGCCTTGATACATTTTTTTAGTACAGGCAACTGTGATTACAAGAAACTGCACTTAGAAAATAACAATAAAATGATGTATAAAATATAAATAAGTTCTATGTACGAAATTTATAAAATGTGTTGAATTGAATTATTATCAATCATGATCAAAATTTCAAACTTTGGCGCTTTTATTGGTATCTCAGGTATCTATATTTTAGGTTATGTTAGTTCTGCTTCTGTTTTCTGACTCAGTTTATTTGATGTTAAAACAATTTTGAGATTTAAAGAGAAAGTAAAGTGCAGTTCTGATAATTAAAAAACCCATTTTAAATGTAAATTAGGCATTTTTCATCTATAATTATTATAAATATAGCTAAAAATGCTAAAGTTTCAAAAGTTTCACTGACTTTGAAACTTTTCATTGAAACTTTCAGTTGAAAGTTTCAAAAAGTATAAATTTCTGAAACGGCACATTGCTATTGACATGTATCGCTTCATAAACAAAACACCGCACTTCCGAATATAATAATTAATTAGTGCAATGTCTAGGCACACCGAAATTACATATTTGGAATAAATAATTAAAAATTAATAATGACAGAAGCACTAATATGATGTTAATAAATAAATTGAAGTTTGAGAGTAATACTCTCAAAAAGATAATTATGTTTATATTTTTGGTTAATATTATTATAATTTCTAATACGTTCATGTTTCTATAAATGATAGATACGATTTTTTAAATTATAATTTTTTGCACTTTGAAGTTTAATTTTCATTATTAGTCTGAACCGAAATTTGAGTACATTTAAGAATGTACAGAATTTTTGCAAATCTGAAGCTTGAGACAGGTTTTTTGCATAGTCTTTCAGACAAATTACAAAAAACGCTCTCAAAAATCGAATTTTTAATTTAAAAAGAAAAACTAAGACGAAATTTCGAGATAAATCAGGGCTGAAAAAACTTTTCTTTGATAAATATTTTTTGAAATTAAAATAATGAAATTAAATTAAAAATTTTTTAAAATTCAAAATGACAATAATTGAAAAAAATATATATTTCTAGATACAAATTTTCGGTTGAAAATGTACATAGTATTTTTTTAAATTACAACAAGAATGTTCTCAAAAATCGAATTGTTAATTTTAAAAAACCTTCGAGATAAATTTAGTGCTGATTTGAATCCTGCAAAGTTTGTTTGGAAAATATTATTAGGTTCGAAGAAATTTTACGGAGAAATTCTTGTTCTGTTTGAGGCGCACGTGTTTTTACATTAATTTGTTTATAGGATTTTTATTTTAACTTCAAACAATAATTCAATACAAATCTGAATATTAAACAAAAATTTCTTTGATAGAAAAATATTTTATTATGGTATTCTTAATAAATAAATAATATTTATTAAGAAACAATTTTTTTAATTATTAAAATTCTACAATTTTATAATTAAGGAATTTTATGTCGGGAATTTTCAAATTCGGTAATATTATAAACTCTTCGGGAATTTTCCAATTCGGAAATTTTATCCTTTTTGGAATGTTATTATACGGGAATTTTACAGTGTCAAGAATTTTATTTTTGGGGATTTTAATGTCGTCCCGAGAAGTACAGCAAATTTTCAGAATTTGAAATTTGCTATTTCATAGAATTATTTTCTTCATTTGTGGTTTTAACATTTTTTCAAGCATGCGTGGAATTTTTAAGTATGAAAATACACTAGAGAAAAAATTGAAAATTACATACAATTTGGCATTAAATATCAAATCCCGAATTTCGAAAATTTTCTGTAATTCTAATTTCGATCCTGGATCTTGTCGATTTTCCTACTGTATTTTTTTTTTAATTTATCATACAAGCATTTTTAAACCACATATATATATATATATATATATATATATATATATATATATATATATATAAATAAATAACATTAAGCCATTTCCCTTTCGGCGAGCCTCTAGGGGTAAGCGTGACACTACCCGATTCGGGTAGTGTTTCTAGGTGGATAGTTTCTTGTAGTAAATAACTACAAGTGTGGGCTCACCACACCCACGACCACCAACAGCAACGCAGTAGTATCAGACGGTCACCCATCCAAGTACTAACCGCGCCCAACACTGCTTAACTTCGGTGATCTAACGGGAACTGGTGTTTCCAGCGTGGTATGGCCGTTGCCACAAATTCTTATTTATCTTATCTCATTAAATACAAAAATTAAAAAATTCACTGTATATCCAATTTTGATTCCTGGGTATTGGCGATTTTTTTTCTGGTGCATTTTGGTCACTGGAAAACAAGAGTGAATTAAATAGGAATTATCTCTTAGAAAATAACTGTTTAAAACCCGAAAAAAATAGATACTTTTTTGACCTCTAGGAATGTTAAAAAGTTTCAACTTCAGAAAATTTAAAGACTCTGCAAACAAGAAATTTTTTAAACATTTTTTTAGCGCGAATAACCAAAGTGTATGCAAAGATATTATATATCTTTGCTGTACATATGTCTATCGATTCCCAAAAAGATCAGTTATTGGTACTGAAATTTCAGTACACACATCAATGGTTTAAATTTCCCCAATATTCTGTCACTAATATATCGCTAAATTTTTCTGCAGATTTCAATTTTAATTTGTATTCTTCTCAATTTTGTATTTAATATAATTTCTATTTTAATATAGTTCAATATGTTATTTGAAAGACCCGACGTTTGTCCTTCTAATATCTTGTAGATTTTTCTATTAAAGTATAAATATTGTGCAAGTTTCATTGTTTAAAAATAAGTAAAATCTAAAACTTTTATTTTCAATTAAATATGAGTCTGATACTTTCAATGAAAATCGAGTGGTTTTATTTCTACAAGTCTATTTCTACTGAAAGTATTAGAGTCTTATTTAATTGAAAATAAAAATGTTAAGTATTACTTAGTTTTAAGCAGTGAATCTTGAATCAGATTTATTCTTTAATAGAAAAATCTATAAGATATTATAAGAAGAAACGACAGATTTTTCAAAAAAAAATCTTGAACTATATTACAATTCGAATTATATTAAATATAAAATTTATAAGAATAAGAAATTTTAATTTAATTAGAATTTAATTAAAAAACTAAACATTAAATATTCGAGGGGAGTTAACCACATGCAATTTTTATCTTTATCAGAATTTAAAACTTCAAAGAAATCCAAACAGATTATAATTAATTCAAAGTATTCAAAGAATCCAAAAAAAATCAAAAGCAGTAGGAACTATAAACCTTATAGGGTGCATCTCAGCAACTAAGGCTTCGATTATGATATTACTAAACAAAAATGGTGTGTCGTTGACAAGAATGTTCTTAAACGGTTTTTATGTTATCAAGACCCCAAAGTAAAATTGTGAAAGTCCTAGGACCCAATGTTTGGCCAGTTTTGAGAAAACATCCTTTCAAGTTTTCAGGACCATGAGACACATCGTTCGTCGCCAATTTATAGACTTGAGAAATATCCTCTTCCAACTTGTCCGAAATTCCAGGCGGTAGCGCACCTGGTATTTAGACGTAAGGTTCGGGGCTGAATTCCCGCTGCTTGTAGTTTTTTCCAGTTTTTAAAATATTTGTATTAGAAAAAATATCAATATATTCAATTTCCTTCTAATAATTTTTTTCATTTATGCAAACATTAATATTTTAAATGCTTTTTTCAATGAAAGACTCACTTCTTCGAAATATTGTCGTTTTTTCCAAAAAAATCTGTTGCATGAATTAATTAATTTATTTATCAATAGTTCATATTTTTATATTATTTTATTTTCTATTATTTTAATTCCATTTATATTCTGATTTTGAATATGTTTGCGAAATTTAAACAAATTTATTAAATGAATAACATTCATAGAAAATAAATTTGTTTGCGAAACAAGTTCGAAAAAGCGAACTGTTTTTCATTGAAAAAAGAACATTTAAAATGTTTATTTTTGCATATTTGAAGGAAATTTTATCAGAGAATTGAATATATAAATATTCTAATAAATAATAAGTCAAATATTTGGGCCTAGGTATTTCCAAATTTTACTTTGGAGCCAAGATCTTTATTTACCAAAATTATTAATCCACACAGAAAACACACTACCGGGCGCTCCCTTGTAAGATATATATTTTTGTGAATAATCCTAGTCGATTGTGTCTCAGTAGTATAACTATGTTTAAAAATGTGCATTTTTGTTTTTTTAGAACTTTATAAGTGAGAAATTGAAGTATAATTAAATGTCTCATCGGCAACATGTGTCCAAATACAAATTCGGAAACTGAAATTAAGCAAAATTATTCCAAAGAATTAAAAAGAATTCGATAATTTTTTGTGAATCGTAAAATGCCCGGGAATTTTTTTCCTCGATTAAAACGGCCATCTGAATTTCTTAGCCTTCTTAAAATTATTATATTCATTAGTATTTTCCTGTAAAAATACGAGTAGTTCTACTTTTTCGTACTCGTGCACAATTTCCGACCAAGGATTGAAAAAACTTTTAATTTGATTTGTTTCTTCAAATTAATTTTTGTGGAACTTTTGTGATAACAGAGAAAAACTATCCAATTAGGGGTTTTAAGGGTTTAAAAACGGTGTTTCATTTTTTTCATAGAGTCCTCTAATAAGTAAAGGTAAAAAAATTGATAGAACCAAAAATATGTACTTCATAGAGATGAACAACTTTTATTGAAATAATTTTCCAATACCAGCAACAATCTTGAAGTAAATCAAGAAAAACATGTCTTTCCCGGTTTTTCGGGTTCACATTTTATATACAGCTGCTTTTTAGGTAAGAAAGTGAAGAGTAGGATCACAGGGTCTTTTATTTTCTCAAATTAGTAATTTACGCTACTCCCGACAACTGATATAACCCCTCGTATTAGCCCTTATGTAAAAATTACTTTTAGACATATCAAATAGGGTGATTTTTCACGAAAACGGGGTAATGATATGGTGAAATAAATTCTTTCAAATAAAATTAATGTAAATACCATATTGAATGCAATATGAAACACTTGTAATTCTTGAGATTTCAAGTCGAAATATATATTGAATTTTGAACAAACAAGATTAATTTTCTTATCAAAAAGACGAAATTTCAACAAAATACATAAATTTTCTACCAAGTAGTTGAATTTTCAACTTATAAAGGGTACATTTCTAACCAAAAATGGATAAGTGCAATTTTCAGATAAAAACAAACAATTTTGAACCAAAACACCGAATTGTCAACAAAGAAAGTTAAATTTTAAACCAAAGAGGTGAATCTTGAAAAAATATGAATTTTGAACAAACATGAATTTTCAACAAAATACATTAACTTTCAACACGAAAATATGATTTTTTAACCAAAGAATTAATTTTCTACAAAAAATTTAAATTTTCATAAAAATAGTTTAATTTTTAACCAAATAGTTAAATTTAAACCAAAATATGAATTTTTAACAAAAAAAATAATTTTCAACCTTATACTTTAATTTTCTTTCAAATTGTTGAATCCTTAACCAAACCAGACTAATTTTGATTCAAACAGTTACATTTTTAATAAAAAAGGATGAATTCATAACCAAAAAGATGAATTTTCGACCATAAAGACGAATTTTCAACAAAATACATGAAATACATGAAAATGCCAAAAAGCTGAATTTTCAACTTATAAAAGGATACGTTTCTGACATAAAATGGATAAGTGCAATTTTCAGATCAAAAAATTAATTTTTAACAAAAAAAACGAATTTTGAACAAAATAGTTATATTTTCAACCAAACAGATCAAATTTCAACTAAAGTGATAAATATTTAAAAAAAATGAATTTTCAACAAGAGTTCAATCCAAAATATGACTTTTTAACCCAGATAATTAATTTTCTAAAAATGGAATAGTTAAATTGTCAACCAAAGGAATTGAATCTTAACGAATATGAATTCTTAACAAACTAGTTCCACTTTCAACCAAGGTCGTTCAATTTAAAAACAAAATGATGAATTTTCCAGCAAAAAGAATATTGCTCTACAAAAAAAGACGAGTTTCAACAAAATTGTTGAATTTCAAAGCCAAAAGGATGAATTATCTATAGAACGGTGGAATTTCCAACCCAAAATATATGAAAAAATCGAATAAAATAAAAAATAATTCTATTATACAATTGTATTGTTTAATTATAATTTATTAAATTCGTAATCAATTACACAAACATAAAAATGTACGAATTATTGTTTACTTAATATAATAACCATGAGGGAGGTGGTAGTGATTCTATCAAATTTAACTCTACATCTAAAAACTCTAAATCACTAATTCTACACACGAGAAATCTACACAATCATATTTATTAAACAAATTGATTATTTCCAATTTCAACTCAATATGGTTATGAATCCTACATCGTAAAATTCTATACAAAATCATACTTCAAATTTTGTGAATTTAAATAAACTCTACACAATAAACAAAAATTCAACACAAAATATTTTAATAAATAATGTTTGGAAAATTTCAATTATTTTGTGTACAAATTTACGGTGCGTAATTTTACAGTATTGAGTTTACATTGAAAACATTTCATTTGTTTAACCTTCCAGCGGGCGCGCCCATAATTTCCCTTGAGCGAGCGCGTGTCGTAAATTTTACGTCATTCGGGTTTATCCAAGTTGAAGATACAATTCCAAAGTGTTTTCATGTGGAACAGCCACAACATTTTTAATCTGATAACAGAAGCCCTGGGTTACCTTCCTAAACCACAGGTTATTCTCTGAACCCATAAATAAAATTGCAGAACCCCTAAAATTCAACCCTATCACTTTTAACGAAACAATTCCAAAATGTGTCCATGTAAAACAGCTATAAAAATTTCTAATTGAAAATAGTCGCACAGGGCACCTTAAAAATCCTCCATGTTATATTCTTGAACCATCAAGAATATTTAGCGACCCCTAAAATTCACCCCTATCACATTTAACGAAACAATTTCAAAATGTCGTCAAGTAAAACCGATGTAAAAATTTTAAATGGAGAATAGTCATAAGCGCCATCTTTACAAAACCCCATATTATGTTTCCAATCTCAAAATAATATTCAACAACCCCCAAAAACAACCCCTATCACTTTTAACGAAACAATTCAAAAGTCTCTCCGTGTAAAACAGGTATAACATTTTTATATGGGAAATAGTCGCACAGGTAACCTACAAAATCCTCCAAGTTATATTCTTAAACCATCAAGAATATTTAGCAACACCTAAAATTCACCCCTATCACTTTTAACGAAACTATTTCAAAATGTCGTCATGTAAAACAGATGTAAAATTTGAAATAGAAAATGTTCACAAACGCCACCGTTACGAAACCCCAAATTATGTTTCCAACCTCACGATAATATTCAACAACGCCCAAAAACAACCCCTTCCATTTCTAACGAAACAATTCGAAAGTCTTTCCATGTAAATCAGCTATAAAATTTTTAAACTGACAATAGTCGCACAGGTCACTCTCCTAAATCTCCTGGATATGTTTTCAACCCATCAATAACATTCAAGGTTTTTTCTTTGATCAAATTTTTGATCATTTCGCCTGCTCGTCCGCCGTATTGGATCCGCCATTTTGTTTTCTAAATTTTTGACATCGGATTCATAATCAGCGACCTTGAAAGCCCCCTGACACTAATTTTGAAAAAAATGAAAAATTTATTTAGCATACTCATCCGCCATATTGGATCCGCCATTTTGTTTTCTAAATTTTTGACATCGGATTCGTAATCAGCGACCTTGAAAGCCCCCTTCCACTAATTTTGAAAAAAATCAAAAATTTATTTAGCATACTCATCCGCCATATTGGATTCGCCATTTTGTTTTCTAAGTTTTTGACATCGGATTCGTAATCAGCGACCCCAAAAACCTCCGAGTAACATAATTTGGCCCATTTTATGTACAGTTTATACTTTTGGCCAGCTTTTCGCCATTCGGTCCCACTATGCAACGATATAAATGTGGAAAAAATCAGAGAAAATAGTACAGGATACGTAATATATTTACACGTAAAGACGCGTATAAAAAAATTTTTTTTGCACAATCTTCTGCCTAGAGGTCAGAGAGAGACTGATCTTGGAATAGGTGGATGCTCAGCGCATAATAATAAGTTGTACGTGTAGGGGGGGATATTTTGCACAGTTGTCGTAAATTTTACGACAGCGCGCCCGCTGGAAGGTTAATAAATATTCTTGTGTATAGAGTTTTCGCCTGTAGAATTAGCGGTGTAGATTTTGCAAAAGTAGAGTTTCATTTAGTAGAATTTCTACTGCCCCTTTTTCAAAAGAACAATTTTCTGCATTATTATAAAAATTGACTTTATATATACTAGCGGACCCGACAGACGTTGTCCTGTATCAACAACAATTTATAAATAAAAAATTAATTAAATAAACATTTTCCAGTGGACTGAATTGTGAATCTAAACCATTCTCGAATCCACTGGAACACACACCAAACATTTCATCAAAATCGGTCCAGCCTTTTAGAAGGAGTTCAGTCACATACGCACGGACAGAAGAATTATAGAGAGATAAACGTTTATTTTTTAGCCTGCTGGCCTTAAAAAATTGACTTGCTTACACTTCCATTTTTTACAGAATTTTCTTACAACTAACCCTTAAAACTAACATCCTTCCACACCTTATATCTAACGCCGCTCGCTCTTATCGCATTGCCTTCCTCGCTTCGCCTCGCCTCGCTCGCATGTCCCTACTTTCTTGCTTGCCTCGCATTACCAAACTCTGCCTCCGCGACTAATACCTAATACTTATCTACTATTTACAATATTTACAATTACTTATATTTACTTCCTCCTCTATTTACAGTCTTTCCTTCTCCATTCCTCTTCCTCCTTCCTTCTCTTCTTCTCCATCTTACCCAATACTCCCTTCACCCATGCTACTGCCCTTTTGTCCCCCCTTTCATGCATCAATACCTCCATGCTTATCCCACTCCTTTCCACCTCCACGCACTCCTCCAACCAGTGCTCCACTCTTGCCTCCCCCTTCCAACATAGTTCACACATCCTCTTTTCCCTAGCGAGCCAGAACCTATTGAAACCCTCCATGCAACCACATCTCATCCTCGCTATAAGCTCCTGACTTCCTTTCTCTCCTTTCTCACACAAATATTGCGCTCTCGCCTTTGGCATAATCCACACATAGTTCCCATTAAACCTTGTCTCTCTTATTCTCTCTTCCCCTGCTGTCTTCTCTCTCTCCATGCTGTTTTTCTTAACCAACTCATATACCTTCCTTCCTTCCTCATGCATCCTTCTCAATTCATCCATATGCAGTCCATTCGTTCTAAAATACCTTTCTCTTTCAACCTCCATCTTCCCTCCCCCTCTCCTGTTCTCCTTCTCCCACCAACACTCCCTAACCAGCTTACTTCCCCCCTCTTCCAAAAATTTCTCCTCATATTTACACGCTCGACTCCCCGCTAGAATCCCTACACTCGTTCTCCCCGTCTCCCTCCTGACAATATAATTAGGCGTGTTCCTTGCCAACCCCAGTGTCCACTTTACATACCTCTCCTGTATCCTATTTACCTCTTCGCTTTCCTTCCACCCCCACACCTCTACTCCATACAGTAGCACACTCATCACTAGTGAGTCAAACAATTTCATTCTCCTTCCAAAATCATCTGCGAATAACTTCTTTCCCAACCCCGACACCTGCCTCATCACCACATTTGCCCTCCTCACTCTCTCTTTTATGTGACCATCCACTCCGCCATTCCTCCGAAACAAGAAGCCCAGGTACACAAACTCTTTCACCGCCTGCACCGCCTTTCCCTTCCACTTCCACTCCCCTTCCTTATCCCTTCCACCTCCTTTTCTGAAAACCATAACCTTGGACTTTTCCGCATTCAGTTCTAACCTGTTCTTATCCAGGTATCTTCTCAACCTCTTCATCATTTCCTTTAAGGCCTCCTCGCTTTTTGCCAACAACACTATGTCATCTGCATACGCTAGCGACCAAATTCTAACCCCTCCTATCCTCACTCCTCCTACCAGTCCGGCCTCCAGCTTACTTTCCATATCCGCAATTAAAATCGCAAAAAGCGTCGGGCTAAGCGGACACCCTTGTCTTAACCCCCTATCCATCCAGAATCCATCCGAAATCCCCTGTCCTCCTCTTACCTTATCTTTGGTTTCTTCATATATCTCCCTTACCCTCTCGATCAGGCCTCTCTCCACTCCCCTCTCCTGCATCGCCTCCCACAACCTCCCCCTATCCACCGACGTAAACGCGCCTTTTAGATCCACAAAAAACGCGTACACTCTCGATCCCTTCTTCGCTAATTCTCTATCCACCACGTGCTGCAGAACGTAGATATTGTCGATAGTACTCCTACCTGCCCTAAAGCCCGCCTGCGTCTTTGGCAATATTCCTTTCCCCTCGACATCCTTCCGCAGCCTCTCCGCTACTACCATCGCGTATACTTTATACGCCGTATTCATTAGCGTAATCCCCCTATAATTTTCCTGCCTATCCCTCTCTCCTTTCTTATACAGAGGCACTATTAATCCTTCTCTCCACCCTCGTGGGAATCCCTCCCCCCTCCATACTTTCTTCACTACCTCCTTCAGCCTCTCCCTAACCTCCTGTGTACTAAACAGCCATGCTTCGTTCTCTAGCCCATCCAGCCCTGCTGATTTTGACCTTTTTAACTTCCTTATCTGTATCTCTATCTCCTCGTCATTCAACTCCTCCATCTCTGCCTCCCCCGTTCTTCTACTCCCATCATCTCTCTTCCTTGAATTACAGAAGAATTATATATATATATAGATTCTATACAATACGTATTTTATCCATAACAATACGCAGCAGTTAGAAGCTTTTTAAGAATTGTGAAAGGTTTAAAAAAAAAATTTCAAAAGATTTCCAAAATTGTAAAAAAAAATCTGGACGGTTTCAATACATTTTTTTTATTTATAGGATTTTTTGAATATTTAAGGAAAAATTAGAATCCGATTAAAATATATTTAGATGTTTTAAAAAATTCCAGAATAATTTAAAATTTGAAAATATTTCAAAAAAATTTTAAACAAAATGTAGATTTTTGAAGATTATGAAACAAAATGTTGAAGTTTTTGTTAATGATTTTGAAATAACATATTGAAGTTTTTAAAGTATTTTAAAAGGTTTTAAGATCATAAAATTTTTGTCTTGATATTTCTCGAAAAATTATTTTTTATTTGGAAAAAATAATTTACTGGGAATATTTAAAAATATTTCGACACAAAAACAAATTTTTATGTATGAATAAGGATTAAACAGAAATTCAATCAGTACTTAATATTAATTTGAAACTACTGAAAATATGATGTACTTTCTAATTTAAACTCGAATTTGAAAAGTGTTTAGTTAACAAAATTTTAATTGTTGAAGGCTCTAATGTTTCTATCTTAAAACTGCTTCAAATGATATAATTTAAAAAATTTACAAATTTATTGATTCATTCTTCAATTTACAGGTTTGAAAACGATAACGTGGATTTATATTTTTTTAACTGAATCTTTGAACTGTACAATTTATAAAAGTTAAACAAATGTTGATGTTTGTGTTGAAGTTATTTAAAACAATAATAAGGAATAAAACCATTTATTTAAAATATAACTCAAATTTATTATACTTTAAATATATACAAGGGTGAAGGAAGACTTTGGCATATTTGCGAACTGACTCTCTCAGACGAAGTGAAGAGGTCAGCTGCTCGAATAGCAATGTCTTAGGAAATACAGATTTTCGAACGCAAAGCGAGGGCCCGATTGGTCCTGCCTACTCGAGGGGCCCTTCCGATCTCGTCCGGAAAGGCACGAACGGGAAAACCCCCCGAAGTGAAAATTCAAGAAAAATTTGAGCTCTAGTCGTTTACGTTGGTTGTTGGCCACATGGACAAGCAACCAGAATTTGAAAACGGTAATAAACCCTCTCGAATGGCACTTACCCGTGCAGAAATCGCCAAGTTTGTTCCATGTTCCAGACTTGGGCCAGGCTGGGCGCCCCTAGCCTGGATCTAGCTCGAATTTTGCAATGGCTCGAGCTTGGGCCCAGCTAGTGTCAAAGTTCCAAAAATTGACGACAGATGGCGTAGTACTATTCTCTTTGTTTACTTATTACTTTGAAGTTTCGCATGTGAATCTTTACAAAGTGGCTAATTTGGTATAAATTAACATTCTTAAAGTATCTTGACAGGTAATTCGAGTCATAATTTGAGCCAAACTGAACTTATAAATTTTGTGTGAGTGATTGAGAATAGTGGTGATGGTGCTGATGATGATGGTCCATGAACAAAATACAAATCATCATTGAAATTAAATTGCGATAAAAATGCCTAAAATAAAAAGCACTCTGAGAGTCCGGAGGCATCGAGCACTCAGCAGTATCCCATATTTACGCGGTGAAACTGCAAGTAAGTACTTATATTAATTATAAATAATATTTTCACATCAAGATTACATGTGACTTCTAACCTGAAATTGAGAAAACTTTTTCATCGAATTATCGAGTGTAAATATATTGTTGATGTATGTAATGATGTTTAAAACTCTAATTTACCAAACAAGCATGGCGGACGTAATATCTAATATTTCTCCTTAATTTCGACTTTTAATTTAAAAAATTATCAATGGCTGGGAATCGATAATAAACTAGGGCCAAGCCTGGGCCAAGCTGGGCGATCGAGCCTGGCAATATAACCTGGCCCTGGCCAGATTTGGCGTTTCATTCAAGCTTGGCCCAGGCTAGATCGCCAGTCCAGGGCCTAGTTTTGCCAAGCCTGGGCCCTGTTTGGGCCATGAACAAATTTCTACACGGGTAGGATAGTTCGTGTTCAAAATAGAATATAGTGGCTTAAGCCATAAACATGAAATATTTCTGAAAATATGATAAAGTAATTTAGGATTTTACAGAAGAATTTCTCTGAAGGTTTAACAGATTAAGTTGTAAAGTTTTCGTAGATATTATCGCAGATGTTTTCGAGAGAAAGTATAAAGGCAGTCGCAGATGTTTAAAAAGTAATTATAAAAATTGTTACTTCGTAACAGTTGATTTGCAGTATAAGTACATTCAATAAAAAAATTTTTAATTAAAAAGTGTTAATAGCTTTCATTTTATACGTTTAAATAATTGAGCGTTTAAATAAAAAAAATTTAATTTCAATTTTAAAAGTTTTTAATTCAAGAGTTTTAAAATTTTATTGGCCGTACAAAAGAGAACGGGGAAGTAAATATCATCAGTTTGTTTTTAAGTTATGGAAATGTAATTATTCTAAGATTCTTGAGAAAGTTCAAAACTATTTTTGAAGATTTCAGATGTATTGAAAAACAAACTAGAAAATTTTGATGAAATTTTTTTTTTATTACAGGATTTTACAAATAGGAAAAAATCGCGTCCGCTTGAAGGATATTTAGGACTTTTAAAAGTTTGGAAGAAACGTAAAATTATTTTATAAATTTTTCAGAAACCTTTTCGAATTTTAAAATATTGTTAATCTCTTCAAAACTTCTAAAGTTCCTAATTATTTTTTAAACTGACCCACATTTTTGTTACAATTAGGAAAAATCTTCCAAAATTAAAAAAAATTGCCTTAAAATCTTCCATATTTTTTTTCGACATTTTTAGAAATCTTTTAAAATTTTCTTAAAAAATTAATTTTAAAATTAAAAAATTATTTCAAATTTTTCCAGGTATCTTAAGAAAGCTTTTGCATAGTTTTGAAACCTTTCACAGTTCCTAAAAAGCTTCTATTTTTTTTCAAAATCTTCCCAAATCTACATTTTGGTTAAAATTTTAAAAAATCTTTTGAAACTTAAAATTTCTTTTAAGTCTTTTTAAAACTTGTGCACCTCCTAAATATTTTTTAAAATGATTCGATTCTTTCTAAAAAAATTTCAAAATTAAAGAAATTGCCTTGAAATATTCCAGATGCTTTTTTGACAATTTTTTTAAATGTTTTAAAATCTTTTAATATAATTCTATGAAAATTAATTTTTGACAATAAAAATCATTTGAAATTTTGTTAATAATCTTAACAAATTTTTGTATTGTCTTAAAAGCTTTCAAAATTCTCAAGATGTAAATTATTTTCTAATCTTTTCAAAACTTCTGAATATCTATTGAAACAATTTGTTTTTCCTAAAATTTATTAAAATTCTGCAAAACTAAAAAAATTGTTCTATCATTTTTCAGATTCTTTTTCGACATAATTTGAAATGTTCAAAAGTAAAAACTGAACCTTTCAAGATAAAACCGAAATCATTTAAAATTTTCCCAGAAATATTATTGTCAGTACCAGTCATTTTTTGGTTGCTCCTACCAGTGAGGTAGCAAAATGTTAAAACCAGAATTATTTCCCAATTTTAATAGGTCATCTACAATAAAAGTGTGCTCTTTTATTAATACTGCTTAGGAACATTTAGAAATCCATTTTATTTTTTAAGTTACTTTTAGTCTACAATATTATAATTTCAAATTTTTCGATTTTAAATGCATTAGATTCAAAATTTGGTGCTTTTAGAAATTATACTTATTATTAAATATAAATATGAATTATTAAATTACACCTTATTTTATTATACTAATTGAAAAAGTTGTAAAATAGCATAGACTAGAAAAACATTCTGAACTATTATGTTTTTTGAATTAAAAAAAATTGATTTTATATAATTTCTACTGATTTAAAATTAACGTGTTCAATTAAAAAAAATACATCTCGAAACTAGATTAACTAAAAAAGTTGATATTGCTTAACTTAGAAACTTGTCAGTTTCCAAATTTTAAAAATGTATGTATTAGCAATGTTTAGTTTTTGTACCATTTTGAAGGAGTTTTAGTCTTCAATACTTTCATTTTTAATCTTTTAATTTTAAATTATTCAGACTCAAAATTTTGTGTTTTAGAAATTACACTGATCAGCAATTAGCAATTACTTTCACTCATATCAAAAAAGTACCTCTTTTCATCATTAGATTTTTAATACAAAAGCCTATTAAAAAAAGATTAATTATAAAATAATTTTATCGTACATTTAAAAGTTACATTTTACAGTCGAGTTGAATCGAACGATTTCTCTAATTTGCTTGAAAATTGGCCAAATTCTGTAATTTTATACGCATATTATCATCAGTACTTGCCACATTAGTGAGTTGTTATTGATAAGAAATCACAATTACTGTGAACCTATAAAAGTTCTACAAAAAATAAGCACAAGCCAAAGATTAAGGGAATACTTACAAATTATGAATTTAATAATTTTTCCATTACTCTTCATTATTTTCGAAAATATCTTCTTTAAAAATTGGCCAGCACCTTGGACTTATTTTTCGTAAGCCTTTGATAGAATAATTCAGTAAACAGATGGAATATCTGTTCTAATAGATACGGCATAATTAAATAATGTAACGAGTTAATTTTATGAAATAAGAATCACGGGTTTTGTAATATTTTGTTGTTTACTTAACTATCTAATTATTTTTAAGAATTCGTCCTTCAATCCTTCAAAAATTATTTGTTATACACTGCTTGTAGTAGGACATCGATATTAAAAAGTGATAAATTTTCAAAAAAAAACTTTTACTTGTTTCCGTGACTCTTTTTAAAAAATTTTAACTTTAAAATTTGTAAATAATAAATATTAATTGTAAATTATTAAAATAGTTAAGCCCGTAGATATTCTGTACTAATTTTAAATTAATGAATTTTTCTTTTTAATTTAAATAATCTAACCGCTAATTATAATTTGAAAAACGTATGTAATACAAGAAAAAATGAAACATGTTTTTATTGCAAAATTAATGTCAAAGCTATTTAAGTTTGCACTTTTAAATTATGCGGGAAATCACGGAGCCCATGAATGCTTATTCCTTGCACATGCGCACGAAGTTCAAGATCGCTGCCGGCTGTTACCACAATGTTACTAGTCTGGCAGGTAACGGATACAAACAAGCCTCCCTACACTGTAAAAAAAATCAACGAAATTTTACATCGTCAGGCGTAGGAAATAAAAGGACCCTGCACGAACGTGGTAACTTTCCGCGACGAAATCTAAAATCCCACTCTGTTGGGAATTTTAAAAAGTCGACCGTAACATTTCCATCTAGTGGTGAAATTTCGAAGCTGCTAATGGGTTTTTACCTAGCGAGAGTAACAATAACCTACAAATTTCATGGGAAAACTTTAAAATGAATCCTTTGAAAATCTTACTTTCGTCTTTAATTGCTTTCTCTACATTTTTGCAGTACTTATAAAGTGCATAGATTATTTCAGATACAAATATAAAAAATAATATACATACAACAAAATTTAGGTTATGTTTCAACAAGGGCGCCGAGACGCTTCAAACTTTTTCCACGCGAGTTTATTCAAATTCACTTAATATATATCTCTATCTCTGTAGAAACAGAAACAAGGACAATTTTTTGACACGCTTTGACACGTATACCGAATAAACGATTAAGTTTGAAGCTACATTGGATCATTGGATTGATTCATCGTTATCTACAATAATACATTTTATTATTACAACACTTGTTAACGACAAATGTAAAATCACATAATTCCAAACATAAAATTACCAACACATTGTAATATTCAGCTTGGTACCGTCAAATTGGTACCGTGGACAAAGATATTATAAGCCTAGATGCGGCACGGGGTATATTTCCAGGAACTAATTGTAGACGGAGCTCCCGGCGAAAATTGCCCGATCCCCCCATGCCTCTCAACCCGCATATTGCGCCCACGAACTCCTTTGCTCCCGCTCTCTTCTCCCAAAGAACAAGTCCTTCAAATAGCCGATACTCAGTCGGTACACACTTGAAAATATAAAATAAAAATTTTATATCAAAGATTTTCTAAAACTATTATTTTCAATTATTCGAATAAATTGCGCATTAAGGAAATGTGTAAAAGATAATATGTACGCTTGTCTTTAATTAAAATGTAATTATTTCGTAATAAATATTTTCAGCTGCTACATTTTTGATGGAAAAGATTAGTTATATTGCAATTAAAATTAACTGTTCATAAATAATGCAAGTGGCAAATTTTTAATAGTAACTAATAATTACTAAACTTGTGATTGTATTACTCACATTTTTTGAAATACTCTATTATTTGACTATATGCATATATCTATTATGGAAAACTTTTAAAGGCAGCTTTATATTTTCAACATAATAATATTAATAATTACACTTACTTTGTATAGAAAGAATTTATTAGAAGATAAATATTGTATTTAATTACATGAAATTTAATATTTAATTTTTATTTACACATACATTTTGTTTCTAACCTCTAATGTCGCTTCCTTTCCGTAAAGTTTATGTTGGAAAATATCGCTATTTCGATTATAAAATATGTGTCCACATGTTATTTTACCAATTTGGAAGTCTATAATATTATATCACTTTCCCGGAAATTATTAATCATTTAATTATGTCCCATCCTAAAATTTTTGCTAGAGTATTAATAATTTTTATTTCGAAACGCTGTATGTTTTGAGGTTACACTCAGAAAAAAGTTTGGTTGATTCAACAAAAATTTGGTTGGATCAAACAAATAAATACATTGCTATATGGTCAATCAAATGTTTGGTTGATTTAACCAAATTTTTTGGTTAATAAAGTTTGGTTGATTTTAATAAATATTTTGGTTGATTGTAATAAATATTTTGGTTAATTCAACTAAATTTTTTTGTTAATTCAACAAATATTTTGGTTGTTTCGTTCAATCAAAATGTATCTAGATCTTGACTTTTAAACAATTGTATTCTAGGACAAAAGCTTTTGATAAGCATCACTTGCAGCATTAGAAGTCCGAACATTCACCCAATTTGACAGAAAGGCTTTTTCCATACGTATTTGTGTGGGGTTCTGTCATAACTTATGAATTTTGAGGTTGGATTGCCTGCACCGGTGTGAACAGTGCGAACTAAAGGTTGCACTTAGGTTCAAAATGTGCTGCATACTTTTTCAGAACGGAGTTTTTTAAAAACGTGGACATTGTTAGTGTCCATTTGTTCGTATTTTTTCACTAATTCGCGACACGACGGCGATGTACGATGAGAAACTTTTCGACACGAAAACTGGTCACCGGCGTGGGCTGACATCATCTGTTTCGATATGTTTAGTGTAGTTAATGAAAGTATTTGGTAGAATCAACCAAATTATTTCGTTACTTCAACCAAATCATTTTCTAATAATTAATATATTCCGCTCAACACATTTATTTGCTTGAATCAAATAAACATGCTCAAAAAAATAATTACTTTGAACTGAACAAATTAATTCGTTGTGTTTTTTAAAAATAACCAAAGGTTTATTTGCGCTGACCAAATTTTTCCGTTTCAACAAACAAATAAGGTTGAACAATAGTATATTGTGTTACGACTCAGCAAACCGCGTCTTTGACGTCCGAGGCCGATGTTTGCTGTACGAGGCGTACATGCGCGCGCCGAAGGCGCGCGCATAGCCGAGTACTGCAAACAGCGGGCGAGGTCGTCAAAGGTTTGCTGCGGAGTGACACACGATATTTTATGCAAAACCGATATAGTTTTAGTATGCGAGAGGGTATTGAGTGTGAAGTTTCAATGGGGGTGGG
>CAKNYM010049469.1:0-45937 GCA_932195095.1 Andricus curvator
TCTCCACTTCGTCTCGAGAGTCAGCTAGCACTTATTTCAAAGTCCTCTTTCAAACTTTTCTTGTATACTTTAAGGTTAAATAAATTGTATATTAAACAGAAATGGTTTCATTCCTTGTTTTTTAATTTTAAAGACGTTATCACGTAACACGTGCTACTTTAAAGTTAGGACGAAATGACTTAGACTAAAATAACGACCAGAAAAGCGTTTGAAATGCAAACTAAAATATATTTAACGATTTTGAACTGAAAACATTCCAAATAAAAGAATTTTAGATCAGGTAAAATTAACAAAAAAGGAAAATATTGCAAATCGAATCAAAACGAATTGAACTTATATCGTTTCTACATAAAAGAGTTTAAAATTCAATAATTTGAAATTGAAAGTGTTTGAGACTTAAACATTTTTAATCAGAAGCTCTCAGAATCGCAAAATTTCAGACTGCAATTTTAAGAATTAGACATTTTCATTAACAAAAGTTGAAATTTAATCATTCTAATTCAAAGCGTTCAACATTAAGGAATTTTATTTTGAATTGAAGAATCTTGAAATTGTATTATTTCAGATCGAAATTTAGAAAATATGATAATTACAAAACGTTGATAATTGTATATTTTCAGATTGGAATCTGGAAAATTGGATCAGTTAAAATTGAAAGGAACTGAAATTGTTAAATAAGTTTCAATTCGAAGCGATTAAAATCTGATAATTCAAAATTTTAAACTATATTGAATGTTTCAAAGTCAAAGCTTCTGAAAGTCTAGAATTTAACATTAATTTATTATACTTTAACATTAAAATTGGTCTGAGAACTTTTTTTAAGATCCAAAAATAAATTCCCGTCATTTTCACCGTTCAAAACGAAGAGTTTTTCAAGCATAAACCTTTAAAATTGAATTATTTTGCAAAAATAAATGTTTGGTCTGAAATTCTGAATAAATTTGAAAATCTTAGTACTTTAGAAATTTTCTTACGTTTTCGAATTGAGCTTATTTAATTTAAATCGCTATAATTGTGAATTCATAAATGTAAAAATTTATATTTGTCCACTTTTGAATTGTGCAATCTTAAAAAATATATATGTACATATATTGCTGAAAACTATTCACACTTCAGAAGCTAAATTTTCAGATTCTTGGATGCCTAAAAAAACTTTTTATTAATAATAATTAGTGATTCTTGAAGTTATCCTTGTAAAATTAAGCCCTGGAAGAGATAACGTCATATCAACGAAAAATTTTTTCGTGAAACTGTCAGCACATATGTTGAAATGCTTTGTTATATGACATTGTTTGCTCTATCACGTAAGATACTGTGTCATAAAAAAGAAGATCTTTGGATAGGTATTAGTTATGATATTATAATCATAGTGTGATTATCATAGTGTGCTTTAAATTAAAATTCGATACGTCCATGTTATAAAAATATATTTTTTTAATTCTGTTAACTTCCTTGAAAATTTTCGAATTCCCTGAATTCTATAATCACCTTGAAGTCCCTCGGTTCCCTGAATTCTCTCAAATTCTTGAATTCCTTCAATTTCCTGTATTTCTTTAATTTTCTGAATTTCTTGATTTCCCTCAATGCTCTGAAATCCTTAAAAATTTCTGAATTTCTTGAATATTCAGAATGCTCTAAATTCCTGGAATTTTCTAAATTCGCCGAATTCCTTGAATTCTATGAACTCCTGAAAATTTCTGACTTCCCTGAATTCTCTAAAATCCTTGAGTTCTGTGAAAGACTTTATTTCTCTGCATACCTGAAACCCCTTGAATTCTCTGAGTGTTCTAAAATCTCGGAAATCCTTAAATTGCTTCAAATCCTTGAATTCCTTGAGTATTCTAAAATCTTTGAGTTCTGTGATATCCTTTATTTCTCTGAATTCCCGAAATTCCTGCAATTTCTAGAAATCTCTAAATACTCTAAAATCCCTGTAATCCTTGAATATTAAGAATACCCTCAAATCTCTGAATTCCCGAAAAACTGTGAATTCTATGAAATCTTTCAATATTCTAAATTCACTGAATTCCTGAAATTCCTTGCATTTTCTAAACTGTTTCAATATTTTTAATTCTTGCAATTGTTTGAATTCTCTGAATTCCCTAAATACCTAGAAATGCCTAAATTCTGGAACACCTTGAATTTCATAAATTTTTTGAATTCCGGTCATTCCTTGAATTGTCTAAATTCTTTATATATTTTGAATTCCTGCAATAATTTGAATTCTCTTTATTGCTTGAATTCACTAAAGGCCCTGAAATCCCTCTGATAACCTTTAATATCCTGTATTTCTTGAATTCCTTAAATATTATCAATTCCTGTAATAATTTCATCTCCCAGATTTCCTGAATTCTATGAATTCCTTAAATTCTCTGAATTCTTTGAAGTCTCGGAAATCCTTGTATCCTCTGAAATCCTTTATTCCTCTAAATACCCTTTAATCCCTGTATTCCTTAAATTCCTGAAATATCCTGAATTGCTTGAATATTCGGAATTCCCGGAATTCTCAAATTCCTGAAAATCTCTGGTTTCCTTGACTTCTCTGAAGTCCTTTATTATTATAAATTATTCACATTCCTCAAATGTTCTAAATTCCGGAATTTTTCTGGGAACAAATAAAAGATACGACAACAAAATGTTGCGATAAAACTTTGCACATCCAGAAAAGTTCTAAAAAAATGTATCTTGCTCTTTCGTGATATTTTGCACAGTTTACGAAAGAAATTCTAAAATTATATTTCCAGAATGGAAGAATTCTCTCGGCGAAATAAAAGTGTTGGCTTTTTTATGAAAATCGATTTTTTGTATTTTAAGACAAATCGTCTTTACTTTGTTATTTTGTACTATTCCCAATTTTGCTAAAGGAATTCGAAAGAGGACGTTAAAACGATTAAATTTAAACAATGGTGTTTTTTTAATAGACATCAAACCTAAACTCTAAGAAATACCATATTTTTTTTCTGAGAGATAATGCCGGATCCCGGCCGGGCTACCCCTGGTTGGGTTTCATGGCCAGGAAACGGTCGGGAGCCGGCCGGGCTACATTTTTCTCGAATCACCTAGTCGGGAGCCGGCTGGTTACTGGCCGGGACAACCCTGGTTATATTTCATGGTCAGGAGCCGACCGGGCAGTGGTCAGGATACTTTTTTTGTAGAAATTACACATTTTTTAAGAGCCGTGACATTATTAAAGACGTACTTACGGACACTAGATGAATTATTATTTGAAAAGTATAATTGTATAACTGTTATCGATTCTGCAATGTGCAACAGCAGATTTATTACAATTTTTATAATTTTCTCTATTTTCAGCCAATTTTTAGTCTATACACTTTCAAATTTACCGCCATGTCTGACGCCATGCTCCTTCATTTCATCACTACTTAACGATATTTTCAGCTGAGATTCTTCACTCAATCTCAGAATCATGACTACTTATTTTAGTAGAAATAAACCTAATTACTTGTTTCCTATATGATCAAGTTTTATATCTTTATCATTTCCAAGATTGGTTTTGTAAGCATAATTTTTTTTGTCTTCTTCTACGTCATACCAAAAGCATTTTTCTATTTTTCTTTTGGAGAAGTTAACAAGTGATGATTTATTGAAATGTAAATTAAATATTTTCTTAAAACAATTGTCGGATAATGACTACTATTACCATCTAAAATAAATAAATATGTTACTGGGTCTAGTCTGAGAACCATATTTAGTTTTTTTTTTCAATTGCCACGTTCTGGGGTGGAAAGAGAAGGTATAATTTAAATATATACTTTACCTTAAATCAAAATAAACGTTGGCTTCAGCTGCCAACCCGCTCTCGATCGACGGTACAAGCAAATAGGCGAGTCTGCCATGATCGGATGGTACCACTGCACGGCGCGGTGTACCAGTGGTCCCAGACGGGCTTAGTCATCCATCGAAATGCAGCTAACTAAAACCGACGGGAACAACTGAGTAAACGCGGCACCACTGGCGGCTATTCAGTGGTCTCACGCAGTTATGGTCAGACATCAATGTTTCTCCAGATTCCGCGCCTGTAGTACCTCACTGACCAATATGTCCGATAAGTTAGCACAACAACCATAAAATATCCAACTTTTTTTTTATGGAATCGTTTGCTCATCGTTTGGCCATGTTTACAAACAAAATTTTTTCGTATTGGACGGCAAAACTCAAAAAGATATTGAGTTTTCAAAATTTGATTGGTAATTTCACGCTGCTCAAAAAAATTTTTATTTTGTTTTTTAAATTCTTTCACCAGTCGTTTGGATGTGGTATGGTTGCGATTGGCAACTCCCTTTTGACGTTTAGACTTCGAAATTGTGTGAGTTATCGAATAAAAAAGTCATTAGCACCATACTCGCGAGCGGCGCTTTTTCAAGTAGTAGTAACCTTCTTTGGTCAGTCATGTCCTTGAATAGAATATGATGAGTCGGACATCCTGTCGAGAAAATTTGTCAAAAAATAAAATTTTTAGAAGAAATGCATGTTTTCAGCTCCTTTTCATTCCTCTAAAGCGGGGCTAAAGTGCTACTTTTCAGGAGTAAAAAGTGACTTCATACGCAAATGATAAAACAGTATACATCTGTGAGCACACATTTTGCGTTAATCGACCCCCTCACCGCAAGAACTGTGGTACGGAAAATTTCCAAAAAAATTTGGATTATATCAATTTCCGTATATTTTCAAAATTTCGAAAATTTTCTAAAGTTTCTGAAATGTTTAAAATTTCTAAAATGTTCAACATTTCTAATAATATCTGAATTTTATCAAATGCTCAAAATTTCTAAAATTATTCAAATTTCTAAAATTATTCAAATTTCTAAAATTATTCAAATTTCTAAAATTATTCAAATTTCTAAAATTATTCAAATTTCTAAAATTATTCAACAGCCAACAGCCATACCACGCTGAAAAAACCAGTTCTCGTCAGATCACTGAAGTTAAGCAGCGTTGGGCGCGGTTAGCACTTGGATGGGTGACCATTGGAGAAAACTGAGTGCTATTGGCACATCGTGGGTGTGGTGAGCCCACACTTGTAGTTATTTACTACAAGTTATCAACCTAGAAACACTACCCGAATCGGGTAGTGTCACGCCTACCCCGAAAGGGAAATGGCTTAATGGTATTCAAATTTCTAAAATTATTCAAAGTTCTTAAGTTATCATAATTTATAGAATGTTCAAAAAATGTTAATTATCAAAATTTCAGAAATTATTCAAATTTCTAAAATTATGAAAATTTCTAAAATTAAGAAAATTTCTAAAATGTTCCAAATTTATTGAATTCTCAAAATTTCTAAAATGTCTAAAATCTTCCCAAATCATAAAATTGTCAACATTTCTAAAATCATAAAAACGTCTACAATTTTCAAAATCTATAAAATGACCAAAATTTCTAAAATTTCCAAGATGTTTAAAATATCTAAAATTTTCAAAATTTCAAAAATGATTAAAATTTGTAATATTATGGCTAAACTGTTCAAAACGTATAAAACTATCAACATTCCTAAAAATTATAAAAACGTCTCAAATTTTCAAAATCTATAAAATTACCAAAATTTCTAAAATTGTCAAAATTCATAAAATTACCAAAATAACTAAAATTTCTAAAATTATCAAAATTTTTAAAATTATAAAAACGTTTGAAATTTTCAAAATTTATAAAATCACAAAAATTTGTGAAATTTCTCAAATTTCCAAAAAATCTAAAATTTTTAAAATTTTCTAAAATTTCTAAAATGGTTTAAATTTTGGAAAATGATCATTTAAAAAATTTTGAACATCTTAGAAATTAAAATTTTTATTTTCCGAAAAAAGATCTTTCTCCTTTGCTCCGCTGGGAATCGAACCCAGGTCTTCCGATTGCCGGTCGGGTGCTCTTAACACTAAGCTACTAGAGAGATCGAAGGCAGATACGTTTTTCAGATATACGCTTTTCTTAGAAATTTTTGAAATTTTGAAACAATATGGAAATTTAGATAATCCAAATCGTTACGTCATCATGGCTATTTATCATATTTATGGACAAGTGTCTAAGAATGGCCCTCTTCGACGAAGAAGGTGTAGATCTCGAGACAGTGAGGGTACGTGGGTTAGCTTTCACAGATGATAAGGTTGTTATGGCAGAAACAATCCAGCACTTACAAAGAATTTTGAGTAAACTGCATACAAGAATGAAGAACATGGGCCTCAAAATTAACGTAAATAAAACAAAAATTATGTTGTATGAAGGAAAAGGTGAGAAAACAACGTGCAACATTGTCCTAAATGATGAGAGAATAGAACAAGTTAATAAGTACGTATATCTGGGTAGCCTATTCACTAGTGACGGAAAGATAGATGGGGAGTTAGACAGACGCATAAACGAGGGTAGGAAGGTTATCGGTAGAGGAAGGTCCATTATCAGAAGTAAAAATGTATCAAAAAGAGCTAAAATTGCAATGCATAATTCTAGATTTGTAGCGAGACATGGACCTGCCAAGAAAAGGATAAGAATACAATTATCACGATTGACATGAATTTTCTGCTCAAAATATGCGGGAAAACACTGTTCGACAAAGTCAGAAACGAAATAATCCTCCAGAAATATGGCACAGAAGAGACACTAGTTGACACGTGGGAAAGAAATTGGTTAAGATGGTTCGGACATGTTGAAAGAATGAAAGATGAACGACTGACGAAACAAGAGTATAAAGGTAAAGTAAATGGTAGTTTGCCTAGAGGCAGACCACGGAAAGAATGGTTAGAATGTGTGAATTAGACCCTAATTCAAAGAGACATAAGAAGCCATAGATACAGGAGAGCTTGCATGAAAAAATACGTGGGCGTGAAGGAAGCTAGAGAAGTATTCCAGGACATAAAAATGTGGCGACAAATAGTTTATAAAGAGAGTGTCAGTAGAGTGAATGGCGCCTGAAAGAATTGACCTTGGATACTAATGGACCCCAGTGGGTAACCTTACATGACGACCTTGTGAGGCTCTTCACTTGGAGTGATCGCTAGAGAGATTGATCAGCAACCTGGGTAAGTGCGGTGTTGCGGAACGAACGCGTTATTTAAATAAATAACACGAGAATTCTAGATCAATCCTAAAAATCTATACTTCCTTCCTCGAATGACTCCTTTCCTCATCGAGCGAATCACGCCTACCCCGAAAGGGAAATGGCTTAATGGTATATTAATAATATAATAGATAATCCAAAAATTTGTGAAAGTCAAGTCACCTACCAATACTGCGGGCTCGCGGGCAGCCGCTCCCTTCTTCAACCACACTGGCATAGTGCCACGCACTAGTAGCAGCCGTGCTATGCTCCTTGCCCCCCCCCCCCCCGATGCTACGAACAAACTACCCTAGTTCTCGTCCGTTTTCGCGCGCGCTTTCGAGGCCAGACACCGATTACTCGTGCTCGCTAACCAATCGAATGGGACGCTATCGTGGTGTCGGATACTTGTTTAGTGCTTATCACAAATTAGGACTTCTTATTGTGCATACCGTGCTTTTTATCGGACATTGCTTTGATTAATAACTCATTGGTTTAATAATTCGATGAAAGAGTGGGATCCATGGTCAGATTTAGTCGATTATTTTTGGACAAAATCGAGTTTTGCTTAGAACATAATTAGATGGAACTAAAATGTCATGAAGTTCAAGAAATTGTAATCGTTCTTCTCGTTGTGATAAGTATCGTGTTCGAAGTTTTAATTTGATCTGACGAGATTTTGGAAAAAATTTAAAATGCTCGACTTGCATCACTAGTCAGATTTCGTGAAATCAGCGCGAATTTGTTTCGGTGATCCGGACTATCAGTTCGAATTGAGGCAGGAGGTACACATACGTACGCAGAGAATAGACGAGCCCGTTGCGTATCATTTAACGTGTATTCCCAACTTACTTAACAATTAGACATTCGCGTTAAAAAAGCCTTTCGGGTACAAAGGAATTCTAGGCCCCCAGCACCACCAGAAAAAATCATTGCTACCGAGATTGACCTACCGTTAATCTAAGCGAGGTTCTTTCTCGCGCAGAACTGCCGCGATACATTCACTCGAAGCTACCGACGAAGACGCAACCAAATTGCAAGTGGATGAATTACACTATACCGCCTCACCTAATACCGGAAACCGTCACACACCGACAGTTAAAGCCACGCCGGCACAACAAATAAGCATGCGGCCGATAACCCACCCAATCCGTCATGGGCGGGCACAGCCTTTGCGACAGGTGTCATTCCGTGCAACCAACCTAGACCCACTACAAGGGAATTATTTTGTTGGAATAGCCCTCAACCCGTGCATAGATTCGGAGGACGTAGGGAATTAAAGGGTACTTTTTGCTACGAATGCGGTTACCCCGGTTTTACGACACGAGTTTGCCCTAGGTGTGAGGAAAATCCTTGTGGGAGTCGCCAGACCGGACCAACGCGCCTTCTGGTTACTCTAATCAAGGTCCTCGAATAAAAATAAATACTTCGGAAAGTTAAGACTCAGTTTCAATTATAACGGACCCAGACAAGCAACCTAACTCAGGACTGCTTGTTTATATAACACTAATAATAAAAAAAAAATGTGTTAACTTCAGATACTCAATAATTAAGGTAATGTCTACTTTCTTTTACCGGGAAGTTTAAGATCCGAGCGAATCCTCGCGTTCTGTTATGTTGATTTTTGCTTTGGTTATGTTTCGTTTTTAGTGATTGAGCACAATGACTCCCTCCATTCTCCAGGGCCAGCGGCTTGAGTATTCTTTTTTTTTGCGTGTAAATATTATTTGTGGAAAAATCAGTGATTATTACTTCTACCTTGTCTTGCTAAAATGTGACTAAAATGATGAATTGAGATTTCGTCGCTTGGCCTCTTGGCATGCAGTAATTCTCGCGTTCGCGCTAAAATACTCCCGGGTTTAGTAGCTTCCGATAAAGTCCGAGATTTCAGCCATAGCTCCTTTTTTTATGCAGGCCTTTCAGGCTAATTATGGGCCGTAAATTGTAGTTTTATTATCGGTTATCTGAGCCCTTGGAATATCGACAGATGGATTCAGACTAGGTTAGCCTTATGTTTTTAGTGTACCCTGTAATCAAATTCTCTTGATTAATTTGTCTCCGTAAATTACGACATGCTTTGTTAAAGCACTATGTTCTCGAATTGGCATGAGTTTTGAGAAATCTGCGTTTTCGGTAACCTTTGTTAGAAGTTATGTAAGTTATGTTATGTTATTTAAATTTTGGTAACTAATTTTCCAAAAAGACATTTTACTAGGTTTCATGAATGTTTATTCTTTTGTTAGTCTTTTTGAATGAAACATGTTTTGTTTTTAAACTCTTGGTAACAAATTTTCTAAGAAGGAAGATTTCTGGGTTTTATGAGTTTAGAATTAATTTTAATAATTTCGTTACAAGGTATGTGACGGAAATTCTGAGAGGAATCAAAAAGAGGAACAATTTTTTAGTTAAAGATGTTATATTACTTAAGGCTTGCTTATAAATTTTCAAAAAAGAAAGTTTGCTAGATTTCGCTAATGTTGAGATTTTTTTTCGATTTGTTACATGTTAAGTAATAGAAATATGGAAAGAAACAGATAGGGTTACGTTTGTTGTTGAAAAAGCCATGTAAATATAATAATGGAAACTCTCTTTATTTTCGAGAAATAATTAAAAACGTATGTCGAAACGATGCACAAAATGTCAAAACCCGTGTAATAAATAGACGAATATTATACTCGGATACACAAACTTCAGAGTTTAGACTATAAGTTTCAAAAATCAAGAAAAGAAATTTAAAAATTTGTTTTTGAGAAATCCGAAAAGTTTTTAAAAATATTTTTTTCAAAACTGCGTCTCATTAGAGTAATTTTAATTAATGCAATAAAATCTCCAAAGTTATGAAAAAAAAAAGAATTTCCAATTCTGAATTTCTCCTAAGTTTTTTGAAGTTTTGGAATTGCTTATGTGGGGAAGGGAGGAAAGTGTAATTCTTGGGTATCTAGAAGAACTTAATAAATGTTTTATAGTAAAATATATTATATTTCGTATGTGATACAAGTAGATGCGACAAAGAAGAATAATTCTACAAAATTTTAGAATGATAGTAAATGTTTCGTGAAAGTTATTACGCGTGGAAGCGAAAGTAACCTCTGTGCATGGAGGATTACCCATCTATATATAGTATCAAACCATTTTTTCAAAGTATTCTATATGATCCGGATAGAGGTCGTTTACTTCTATCGTGTCCATCTTCGTTGCTCGTTTGTCTTTCATATCTAATTTAACTCGTACAGTCGGCACTATGAATGAACCGGGGTTTTCATATATTCCAAAAAGCTCACGTTCATTATCAAAATATCCAACGATCTTACCCTCGCGGTCTGCTATTGAAATACAGCGTGAAAAGCTTACCAGCAGTATCGGTCTGCCTTCTTTATTTTTCGTCATATAGATGCCGGGAGGAATGCAGAAATCTATTACTTCCTTTGAACCTGGAGGTAGATGGAGCTTTCTATTTGAATTAGAGCCCTGTCGAGGGCGCTGCGAACTTGATACTATAAAAAGAAATGTGAGTGGATGAATTTTTAATTCTCCATACTTATAATATTGGTTAGATAAATAATTGAAACAAAAATTAATATATTCGAGGGTGTTCTTAGTATAGAGTCAAGCTGAAAGTTACTCGATCTTTAACTTGATTTAAAAAAATGCAAAATAAAATAAGTATTTGTATGGCAAGTACGAAACAAGGCTGATTTCTTGAGTGTGAAGTTTGCAACACGAGCCAGAACCGATAAGAGGCGCCGCAGTTGCCAGAACAAAATGTCGGCGAGTGCTGCATCCTCATCACGAAAAAGTTCGATGGGAAACACCAACAGACTAAGAAAGATGACGACGCGATTATTAAGCATCAATACTGGACCAAGACTGTAAGGCGTAAATGGGCTGGGACTGTCATCGCTCGGTACGGCCTGTGGGGTTGCTGGTCCCCCATCGGGCGCCTCCCCAGGTTGCGGATAGGGGAACGCCTCCCAGATATGGGTGCTACTGGGAAAATTAAATACCCGGAGCGGACAAAAAACCAGCTAGGGGAAGGAACCCCGAATAAGAAACCGATGATGAGTGAGTCTCTTCAAAACAAACTACCCCAAGGAAGTAATAATCTCCCCGCAGGTTCAGATCGGGTGCAAGCTCCGGTGGCCGGTGCTGGTTCCACGGATTGTGGGGAGGACCAAAGAAACTTAGATCGAAGTGTGTGCGAGGAGCTGGGTGGTCCGCTGGACGTCACGGAAGAAGGGGATCTGGAGGACAGATCGATGATCCGGATTTTTTGGGACCTGTTTGATACGCATAGGAAAGATATAAAAACGCTCATAAAGGAGATGGAGGGAGTAATTGGAGTACTTGCCGACTTTAGTACTTCAAAAAAAAAACATGTTTCTCCCAGTGAGGAAAGGAATTCACGATGCAAAGGATATACTGCGTAGTATGAGGATGGGAATGGAAACGATGGACTTTACCTCTGGGCTCCTGAAAGGCAGCTAACAATATACGATAGGCGAGACAGTTCAGGGAGTTAAGAAGAAGGCAGGGCGCGGTGTAGTGGTGAGTAGGGGCCTACAGATGGGGGACGATGCAGTGGAAACTCCCTCAACCCATTATGGGAAGAGAGTGAGGGAGCCCACTCTGAGCCCCGTTGAGGCAAGCACTTCGATGCCAAGGAAGAAGTTAAGGACCTGTTCTGCTGCAGCAACGACCTCAACTCCCAAAAACGATGAGGGAGGGGTGCCTACACTTGCACCCAGAACACCTAAAAAGAAGACCAAGCAAAGGTGAGCTCGATCCGAGGCGGTTTTAGTGAAACGAGCCGTGGGTTCGAGTTACGCTGATGTCCTAAAGGACCTCAAGCAGAAGATGAATCCTGACACCCTTGGTGTCAAAATCAGGGGTGTCAGGGAGACCAGGAGAAGTGAGCTCCTAATCAAAGTTGGTTCCGCAACACGTGACAGGGCAAAACTGCCATCTGCTATCCGGGAGGTTTTAAATGTGGAAAGTAGTGTGCGTGAGCTTGTCCAGCGCCAGGAACTCGAGGTCTCTGACCTTGACACCACCACGAACGGTGAGGAAGTCGAAGCTGCCGCGAGAAAACTGTTCGGCGAGCAGGCAGCAGGAGAGATAAGGGTCAGTCTCACGGAAAGGGCCCTCAGGGGAACTCTGAAGGCTTTTGTGGAGCTGACCGAGGAGCTGGCGACGGAATTGGTACGAGCAGGTCACCTGAAGGTGGATTGGGTGTCCTGTCGTATACGAAAGAAGGTGGAAGTTACGCGATGTCACCGCTGCCTGGGCTTTGGCCATATGGCAGCGAGTTTCAAGGGTCCTGACCGGACAAGAGAATGTTCGAGGTGTGGCGAGGAGGGACACAAATCTGCGGAGTGCGTAAGCACTTCCCAGTGTTACCTCTGCGCTGCTCGAGAGGATAAGCCCCGGACTGACCATCTGCCGGGGACTATGAAATGTGCATCATTTAGGGAGGCAACTCCGTCTAGGAAGCCTCCCAGATGGCAACATTAACCAGCCGGGCCCATCCATAATGTCGAAAGCCGATGATCCTGTTGCGCGGCTATGTCGTGCTACTGAGGACGATGCGTACATCATGGCTGGGTCTGTTGACAAAGAAAGTCAAAGCTGGACATACAAGTTGGACGCCGAGGTACAGCGTAGAATGCCTATAACCCATGTTCCTGAAGTAATGCGAAAGCGGATTCCGGGAACATGGGTTGGCAGGGAGGGGAGGTGAGTTTAGTGGGTATTACCGCTTTTTAGGTTGAGTCCCACACTCAGTGTGTAAATGCATTCACACCTCCTCTACAAAAAAAAACCTGAATTCACTACAGCCAACTTAAATTAACTTTAGCCAGTTTCAGACAAGCGAATTGAAGGCTAGGAAGCCTTCCACCTTTAGCAATCTTCAATTTTTTCCACGCCTCTCGTACTGTTTTCAAGGTTAGTCTGCCACCCTGAAATTGGCGACTTTTTGTGCCTCTATACAGACACGAAACATCGACTTTTTCGCTGAGTGCTAGTAAAGAAGGCATTAATATTTAATTGCATGATTAATGGGCTGATCTTTTTGTTGAAAACTAAGGCTACCTTCATGATTCGCATGTTCGTTAGTCATCCCCACACGTGACAGAAAGTCCCTTGTTTTCGGTGGCACACGTGATGATATTTCTGTGAACAGACAAAAAAATGTATAAATTTGTAATGTTATGAATTCATTAAAAATAGGAGAAGCGTAGTCCGATAATTTTATTTTACTTCATCTAATTCGGTTCAGCCTACTGCGAATATTTCATCAAAATGTTGATTCTCAAGTATAATCAGCGTGCATTACATGCATTATGAAATTGAGAAAAGCCCTATTTCTATCATTCAAAATATAATTTAATCCAGTCAGCTATTGCGAGACATTATATGGTATCCTCGAAATTACCTTAACTCCGTACAATTTCCAATACTTAGTATTTGCAGATTGTCTAAGTTTGAAGGCTTCAAATTTTTACACTATTTGTAACATTTCCAGCTTTCAGTTCAAAATTGCAAGATAAGAAACTTGAAATAATTCAATTTTGACCCTTTCTTTTTAAATAAAAAAGAGTTTTAATTCACTAATTTCCCGTGAATTTCAAATAATTTAATTAGGAAATCCATGAGGTTTTTTCTAATAGGTTATGAACTTATTTAGCGCTTTATCCTTTAATACATATTAAAACGTGTTAAATAGAACACTTTATCAAAGAACGCGATTGTGTAACATTCTTCACTCTATTGAAACAATGAGAAAGACAGTATTGTGAAACTTTTAAATTGGCTACGTCACTTTCACCCGCAGCTGTTTGCTTGAAAATGAAAAAAAAAATTATTTACACACCTACCCAGATAACAATGCATGCGGACGCACATGGGCGCATGGCGTGCAAGCACGATGTGTCGGCAACAATGCAAGCACAGTGACAGCACGTTCTGAGGGTAATAAGTAATCCCGCATAGTGCCCGCACACGGTCTGCATGATATGCAGCACAGCGTGCGTCTATCATGCTCGTCAGGTACTTAGGGCAAAATGTCGGCATATAGCGTTGTGTAAAAGTAAAACTCTGATCAAATTCGCTTCATGCTCTAAATTTTTGTTATTTTCCAAGTTTATTTTACAGACAAAAAGTCGAAGTACAAGTGAATAATTATTTTTGTTCAAATTAAATAAACATTTTTTCTTGGGTGTTCTTTAAAATCCCTTTGTTTTTTAACAAAAGTGATGAATAAACGTTCTGTGTTGAATAATTTAAATTTTTCGAAATAAAAAAATATTTTCAGATAAATATATATTTCTCGATAATACATTATTTAAGAGGTAACAGGAATAATTTTGTGTATGTCGCTTTTGGAATAAACACCTGTTGCATCATCAGTTGTGAAAGAACAACTTTCAACACAGGAGTCTCTTCTTAAAAACGTCATACAATGTTTCCTGTTACTTATGTTATTTTTAACATCTTGTTTTCAATAATTATAACTCAAACACGTGCATGCTAGCACGAAGCTGGCACGCACGTATTGACACGCGTGCGACGCATATGAGGACACATATGTCTGCACTCTTGCCCTCACATCGTGCCGATCGGTCGACACGCGTGCAAACACCATGCGGGCAAGGTGTGAGCAAATTGTTATCTGGGTAATCTTTTTCACTCACCACGAAATTCAATAAACCAAAACAGCACTAAATTAGGAACTGTAATCAAAAATTAGGGCTACTGATAAATCGAAACATTAGAAAACAGGGAAAATGGTAATTCAAAATTTTGAAAACTCGGAAAAACTTGAATTCGAATCATTGAAAGTTAGGGAAAATCGTAATTCGGGAAAATCAGCATTAGGGCAAATGCTAATTCAGAACTTTGGAAATTGAGAAAACCATGTATTCGGAACATTAAAAATGAGGGCAAATGTTAAATCGAAAAAATACAAGTTAGTTCTGATGGTAATTCTGAAAAAGGAAAATGAGGGCAAACTATGTATTGATCTTGAAACAGATGTATTTGTGATGTCTTTTTTTATAATAGGGCAGCATAAGGAATGGAGGATATTTTTGGTGGTTCCGTTCATTAAACAAGGCAAGGGAAAGAAGGTGGAAGAGTATAGGGGAATCACACTTGTATCGGTGGGCTTAGCTTTTGTCGTTTTACAAACAATTTAATTTGTTTTTTTGTGTGTAATTTTTCACGATTGAAACAAAAACTACGCGTCCTATCAAAAAATGGCTTAAGACAAATTTGTAGATATAATTTAGGCAAACAATTTTCGGACTGGATATTTTATTGTACCTTGTGTCGTGTTTCGAACAAAAATGGAATTTAACATTTTTTAAAAAGCATTCTCGGTGGATAAAGCCAAAGCCGTTGATCAAAAATTGCTGCGTAACGGACTTGTTCTTTCTTTTTAGGCCTCAAAACAATGTGCCAAGGGGCAATCCAATCAGATAATTCCTACGCAAATTCCCGTGTTTACAGACTATAACGACAACATCAATTACGGCAACGACGACACGCAGACACTGAAGTAAAATCCATTTTTTTCTCAATCAGTGATCCCGAAAATGTCGAGATTTGATGAAACGCACGAAACTCAAGTTTGACATAAAACTAATACCTTCAGGATAATTTGCATGTTCCGCAGGCAGCCCCAAACGTTGTAAAAAGTTCCTTGTTCTCGGCGACGTAGCTGATGATATTTCTGCAAGAAGACAACAACAAAAATTATGATTATGCAATGCTAAAAATTGATTTTAAATGGTAAAAACGTAATTCGATCATTCCATTTTATTTCGTCTAAGTCAGCTATGATGGGTTTTTGATAAGGTACGTCCAATCGAAATTACGTTAGCTCTGCTTTTTTGACAGTGGAATTTGAATGGGTCTTCTTAACAAATTTATAATTTTATGTGTTTAGTATTTGAAGATTGTCTAAATACAAAGGTTTCGTATTTGAAATTATTCAATCTTGACCCCTTCTTTCTCCATCTGAAATAGTTTAGTTCCAGTAATTGCCCGTGATATTAAAACGTGAAAAATGGAAATGTTCAATATATGAACGCGATTGTGTAACATTGTTAACTTTATTGACACAATAAGAAAGGCAGTATTTTGAAACTTCTAAATTTTCCAGCTCACCTCCACCAGCATTACATATTTACAAGTGTTTGCTCTAAAATGGAAAAACCAGAATCATTCACATACCTAATCCTTTGTACTTATCACCAGATTCAAACGTTGACTTTGAACGATAAAGATTAGAACAAACAGTAATTCAGATTCCATTGCTGAAATGCTAAAATATAACTCTTTCATTAGTGAAACTCTGAATATTACTAATTCGATTATAAAATGTTCTCTGATTCAGATTTAGAAGAGAGAATAAGGTGAACTTCGTCTTCATGATTTGACAGAACTCAATTTAAATTTTGAAATTTTTCTTCGATTTTCATTTCTTTATAGAAAATTTTACTTATGGTTCATCTATTGATTTAAAATGTTAATCAATTTATTCTGCAAATTACGTGACATATAATGACTTTCCTGAAATTGTAAAAAATCTGACTTTAAAATTACCGATTTTTCCTACTATGTTACGCGTGTTCTCTGTCTTCCAATTTTAAAATCAAGTCTTCTTTTACACCAGCCTCAACTAAGGCCTCCAAAATCTCGAGTTTAAAAGTAAAGATTTTCATATTTCTCCTTTCAAAATTGGAAATTCCGCAAATTACAATAAAAACTGAATCATCTAGTGGGAGTATTCATTTAAAAAACTACAAAACATTGTGATATTGATAATGCTACAAAAGTGTTGACAAATGGTCACTTGTTACTTGGTTTTAAAATACAATTTTCGTCCATTATTTTGACAATAAAGTTACTTTTTCTTATGAAAAAAATTAAAAACTTGTAAATAAGTTCGATTCGATTATTAAACTTCAAAATGAAAATAAAATGATTTAATAAATGTATGTGATGAGTACGTTCTAAAAATCTTACTATTATCCTTCAGTAGCAAAAAAGGTGGTACTGATTTATTTTATTATTACCAATAGAATGAAGAATAACTACGAAGGTGAAGACCACAATACAAAGGGTCCTCATTATTTCAAAATATAGAAAAAACTGATCAACGTCGAATTTTTAGAGGACCGTAACTCATGAATATTCTGATCTGTCCTGTATATATACTATTCTGAGATATTTGTTTTGTTTTTTCCTCTTCCCAAGCTTTGATCGCAACGGGTTTATTTGTGAGGCTTATTCGTGGGATATCATAACTTTCATTGCGCAATACCTAATTTATTCAGGTGTACGTAATTCGCACGTGTATTATTATTTTATCTTGAGAATTTGAGATAATTTATGTTCAAAGTATACTTAGATTAATGCCTCATGAATTGTCGCATTATTTTTTACGATTCTTCTCAAAACTTTATCAAACCAAGAAAAGTAATGTGAAAAAGAATGGTTTTGAGGGCTTCGTAAGAAACCCCTACGTACATATCATGCCTGGGCGAATGTTGGAATAGGAATTAATTTGGAATCAATACCAATAATTCCGAAATATATACCTGATTCAATTTTTTAATAATTTTCTATCTATAAACCACACAAAGTTCAATCGGAATCAATTTATTTTATAGTTAATTGAAAATATGCAAGAGAACTGAATGGTTGCAGTACAGAACTAGATAACCAACAAAATTAGAATTTTTCAGTTAGTTAATGGCAATTCGAACAATTGGTTCACTTAAAAAATAAATATAATCCTAATCTTAAAAAGGGTTAAAAGAATCTTTTGATAATCGAGTAAATCACTTTGTCGCTACCAAATACTTTGAACACTTGCTTGTTTTATATACAGGATGTCCCACAACCTATACAACCCCATTTACTATATTGTAATGAACAAAAAAACGAACAAAAAATTCATGTAGCAATAAGCTTAGCAGAGCTTAGTTTAAGCACAAAAAAGCTTTAAAGTTGGGCCTAATCAACTAATAAGAAGCAAGCTTTAGCGACCACTTGTACGTGTTAAGATAGTGTGTGCTTTTTGGCGACACACTACAGATCCAGTATTGGGTAATTCCCCGTGGATTTTTCAATTCTCCATTGTTTATTGCAAAATACAAAGTACAAACTTCCAAAACTTTTTTGAATTCTGAATCCTTATCTCTAACGTTTATTAACAAGGTCGAATAAGCAAAACAACCTCTCTCAGAATATCTGTTACATGACTTTTAACAAAACTAAAAAAACTGAAAATTCGCGAAACCCAGCAAACTTGCTTTCCTGGAAAAATGTAAGCAAGCCTAACATAAAATAACACCTTTGTCAACAAAAAAAGTTACACTTTCAGTTTCTTCGCGGGATTTCTATTGCATAACTTGTAACAAAACTAGCAACAAACTGTACATTCGCGAAACCCAGCAAACTTTCTTTCTTGAGAATTTGTTAGTAAGCCTGAAATAACATAACACCTTTACTATCAAAAAAGTTCTTATTTTCTATTTCTTGCAGAGTTTATGTTACATAACTTGTAACTAAAGTGGAAAAAATATCAACATTGGCAAAACCTGGCAAACTTTTTGTCTTGAAAATTCCTTTGCCCGTCAATGGTATTTCCCTAAACACGAGTCGAATTTTCAATTAGGATCCACGTATTTGAATCCCAAACAAGAATATTTTAAAACAAAGAGACGCTTAGAAAATTTTTTCTCCAGATAACACTTTTTTCTTAAAATCAGAGAAATTTCTTTCCTTTTTTTTGGTCAAAAGCCACCGAAAAAGCTTTGGAAACAAAAAACTTAATCATGAAGCCGGAAGTAGTGCATTATTTCCTAAAAATGTGAAGAGGTATAAATAAAACATAACGTATGTGTTCATGGTTTTTCCAGTCATTTTTCAATTTTGTTTTATAAGTCGTAATAAATAATAATAATAATAATGAAATAAAAATAAATCGTAATAAATAACACATGATATGATTATTATTCATCGCTATTGTTCATGTTTGGCCGTAGTCAGCCGTTGTTCTCATTCATATTTCTCGAACCTTCACATAGATACGCACCGTTCAGTTTTGTTGGTACGTGGGCCCCTTTGCTACCTGTTCGTCTTCCTTTCACTTTGATGTGCCTTTTCTCGTGAACTAATTTTTGGTCCTAAGGCTTTTTTCTTCGTTCAAGTCACATAATATATATACTGTATATTTAGGACAGTTATTATTATTAATACTTTTCTTTATTAAACTTCTTCTCAGGTGAAGCCGGTTTTTAATCATCAGCCACGGACTAAGTCAAATGCCTAATGAGTAATGATGTTGCAGGTAGAAAATTAGGAGCATGGTGTAGTTTGGAGTTCGCCCTTTTACGACTGATGTACTTACACAGCGGCCGTGAGCGTTGGAGGTGACAACAGTCACCTCTGGATGCTTTATTAGACCAACCATCTTATTATTCAGAGAAGTTGTAGGCTGCGGAAGCTACGATGATGGTTTTTTTAAAGCAACCAATCCCCACGCAACCGGAACGTGTACGTTATCCACTCCTGCTACTTCTGTCCCAGAAGGTGAGCGATGGACTGAGCCTGACGCTGGCAAGCCGGAATCTTGTTAATTTGGATGATAAATGAAGTTTTCATACCTCCAGGGCAGCCGATTATAAGCACATCAAAATGGACTTTGTAGCCTTCGTACAGCCTACTAAGCACGAAAAGAAGTGCTGGATATTCAGTCCGCTTCTCTCCCTCCTTTGCCGTGATATTACCATCTGCTGGTGCCGAGTATTCAATCACGTAAATAATAATATTCGTCTTCAGATCTTGGAGGACAATATCAGACTTTGTAGCACTGATACGTTGAGTGGTGGAGAATGAGAAATTCTAGTAGATTTCACACTGGCAATTCTCCACAAAGAACTCCAGTTCACCCTGGGCGTATGGCAAGACGGGCACTACATCAGCACCATAGAGGTTCCGAAGATACATGACACTTTTAGAGCCGCATTGTGCTTCTCTATGTACCCCTAACGTGCATACTTTGAACATCCGCTGAGAACATGTGCAAGTATTTCTGGCTCTTGTCTGGACAAGCAAAAAGAAATCCCTCAGTATCCGATCTCAATCCAGCAGATTTGAGAAACATGTTGCATAGAACCGTCGTTAGCTGTTGTCTATGTATAATGCCGTAGAATATACCATGAAAGGGCTTGTCAGCATGTTCTCTTAGTAGAAGCAAATGTTCTGCTTCCTGTACACGACTTTCGAGCACCAAAGGTGTTAGTAATGCTAGGCCATGTGTAGTGTCGGTGGAATAAAATGGGAGACCAAGCTCTTCTGCGGCCCTATCTGCGGCACGATATATAAACGCTGCAGCATTGACGACTTCATGTTGATGTATGAGTCGCATAAGAGAATCTATGCTATTGGGAACTAAGCAGGCTGTAGCCAGAACCGTTCTTTGATGAAGACGCTCTAGACTGAGCAAACTTCTATCCTCTTTTTCTCGATGCAGACATATTCGAGGTACGGAAGATCTAGAATTATGACTTCGATGGATTTTCTTCATCTTGCCAACATATTGGTTGCCTGGATCTGATTCTTCCCAAATAATTCGGGAGCCCAAATTTTTCTGAGAATTTGGCGATACTTTTTTTGAAGGGCCGTTTTTACCACACGCACATCTTGAGTTTCCGCTTGCGGTATTCCAAGATACGCATATGTCTCTCAATTACCAAGATGTTGAATGATATTTCCACCTATGAGTTGAACATCCTGATCGTCATGCGATGATGTACTTTCTAGTCTTCCTTTGTGTAGGTGGACGCAGGCACACTTGTACAGTCCAAAGCGAATTGACAATCGCCTTACAGTACCTATTTACTGCCACCACAAGGATGTTGAGGTCCTCTTCTAAAGAGGCAAAGAGTCTAAGTTCGTCCATATATAAAAGGTGGTTGACCTTATTTTCTCTTTTGCTCGCAGTTTTAACTTTAAACTTAAGCTTTGCAATACGCTGGTGAGTCTTATTGAGACGTACTGAAGTATCATTATTTCGATTGTCACTAAGCAGGGAGACTGCCTTCTCGTAAACTACGCAGTTCAGAGTCCAGAGGCTAACATCTTCAAATTAGCTTCAGATAATTTGTCCACCTTGAGAAAGACTTTTTGGTGGATTTTTGGCCTCCTAATTCTCATGTTGGCATTATCGGCTATTTGCAAAGGTGGTCTTGCTGGAACTGGGGGTGTATTCACTGGAGGATGTTGCTTTTCTTCTTGCTGAGTAAGAGCTTCATATCCAATTCGGCGTAAAAAGGATACCTGATCCCTTAAATACTGAGGCGTTATAGCATATTCCGGTTGCATATTGACCCAACGTTTACGTATCCTCGGTATGTATACCTTTCGCGCTGGTAAGCTTCCTCACCAACAGGTAAGGATGTTCCTCCTGAGTCGGTCCGACCATTGAAAACGATGTTCTCGCGTTTATCCGGGGTAAATGCCTGATCGTCGCCTCGGTTGAGTCCTATTGCCACTCCTAACTGAACCATGGCCTCCATCCATCCATAATTCTTTGCATTGGGGAATTAGCCCAATGAAACTTGGCATCTACGTCCCATAGCACCGAGGTCATTTAATATAACCTATTTTATGAAACCTTGGATGAAACTCCAGTGAAATAGAAGCCTATTCTTATTAGGTTTAGCCACGTTTCTGGTACTAATTAAAGTACCATTTCACAGCCATACTACTCGAGATGCTAGGACACCATTTTTTACTGGGTATGGACATGTGAAAATTTTCCTTGACTATTGTAGGTTTATTACTGTATGAATTCAAACCCACAAGTAATTAAAACCCGCGGCTGTATCCGACTTTATTAGAAGTACTTGCGTATCATATAGAAGAGTAATAAAAAATACATTATTATTTGATTCCACAAACAAAAACTGAGCGTTTATGTTGAAAATTAGTCAAACTCTAAATTTTTAAATGAAAATTGTCTAAATCATTGATATTTATTGTTAATTTGCAAAATATCGTAGCAAAGAATTATGAAAAAGACATTCTTATTTGATTCTCTGAAAGAAATTGGGTTTTTTCATTGAAAAATAACCCAACTCAATTCGTTTATGAGTATTGTTTAAATCATTAATCATTCTGGTAACTTTGCAAAGTATCGTAACAATCTGACATTACCGTGATTTTAAGATAAGTTTTTTGGTCAAATCATTTTCAACCGGGATAAAAGTAGAATTAGTCACGATGATTTGAATAGCTCAAATTACTGCTATAATTTAGTAATCATTTGCACTTAATTAGAATGATATTATTATCTCTATTTTAAAAATCCGATTTTAAATCCAACCGTAAATCTGAACGTAAATACGGTCTTGAAATTGAAAGATAATTCATTGTAGGATTTAGGTTCAGATTTTTTGAATTTCAATTTGAAAAATTTGAAAATTTTTGGGTCCCGAAGCTTTTTGAGAAGTAAAACGAATTTAATTAAGTTTAACTGAATAAAATGACCAAGATTGTTATTTTTGTAACGTGAATTCAGGTTTTGGAAATAATCCGCAATTCATAATCCGTAATTCACAATCCGCGTTTTCAATGTCTCGTTTACCTTATTAGGACTAATATAAATGTAAACTAATTAATGTTTGGAACAATAAGAGAATATTCAAATAATGTCGCTATTAGTTCTGCTTGAATCTTTGATTCTGAAGATTTTCTATCAGTTAAAAAATATGCATATTATGGAAATGATAAAAATTGAAAAATAAGTATACTATGTCGTTCTATGATGCAGTTAATGATGGATCCTTGCAAACGACAAAAAACCAAGTGATGTTGATAGACGTAATAGAGCAAAAATCGCTGAACTGAATAATTGCGGTGAAGACCCAAAGCAAAGAAAGTTGAATTTTGGATTCCAAGTGTTATTGAATTCATCCAAAGCAACTTCTTTAGTGCCTTCGAATGACTCACAGCCAAATTGCAAAATAAAGTTAACAGGTGGCTCGGTACTGAATAGTTATATTGCCAAAATTGACATTTCAGTGTTGTCTACTTCTTTCAAGGACAAACAAATGATGCTAACAATCAGAAAACTGAAAAGGATGAAATTGTGAATATTGAAAATGATTAAATTCAGAAAGCTGAAAATAACGAGACTGAACATTTCAAAATTAAGAGAACTGAGGAAGTAACTAAAAAAAGTAAGACAGATGAAGCTGAACAGGCCCAGAAGAATTATGTTTATATAAATGTTTTTCACGTTCCAAGAAACGTATCTGCAGATTTAATTTTTCAAATAGTAAGACTTTACCCAATTCAACCAAAAACTTAGCCGAGAATCGTAGTGCACCTTTCCTTTAACAAAGAACGCGTTTATACCCAAGAGAATGGTGAATTGCGAATCTGGATTTCGTATTGCAAGAACAGAGGTCAATTGTCACGCATTGTACATAAAACTGACTTGTTCGGCCTTGTTCAATCAACAGCAGTTTTCTCATCAGAGAGTGCTCAGAAATTGGCTTACTGGAAGAATGCATCAACAATCGTATTTACTGGCGTCTCTAAACTGAAAGTTCTGGTTAAGAAAAGACATGGCACAAGTTGCTGCGACTTATTGATGACAAATCATTTAAGTCAGATGTAAGAATTACTGCTAGCGCACCTTTAAATAAAGGGTCCAAAATTCATACAATTGTGGTAAGTATGAAATTTCACCAAATTTTCATGATCAAATCTCTACAATCATATGCCTCAAGTAATATTTATCCACATAATAAATAGTGCTAATCGAGACGCAGGTTTTACCACGGAACACTGGAACCTTTAAAAATTACGTAAAATTTTTTCACTGTCCACATATGTCAACAATATTAAGAAAATGTTTTTACCTCAAACTCTTTCCTTAAAAAATCCTATCAGTTTCAATGTTGGTTACAGCTTCGTATTACACATCATTCACTTTCTCCGTATTGTCATTTTCACTTTCAGCTTCCTGATATTTTCCAGAAGTTTCGATAGTCTCCTCATTACCCTGTGTGAAAATTACGCAGTCGAGGATAGGATTTGGTTACCCTTTAAAGATGATAAAGACGTGTAAAAACAATATTTTTTGAAAATGATTTACCTATTTTGGAAAAAATTCTTTTATCTATACCATGACGATTGAGGAATTGGATCTTGTGAGATAGGCTCCAAATACTCCTTATATCACCTGCGCTTCACAAGCCTATCATTGTTAATCTGAGAAACGATTTTCATTTTCAAATACGGATGAAATGGAATATAATATATTTACATCTACGTCATTGTTCAAGATGTATCAACTTGAAAGTTTTAGTGTGTACTCTCTGATAACTTGTACGTGTACACATGGAAAGGCAGATGTCCCAATTACTACTCACGCGTATTTCCAAAATGTATTTTGGGCAATTATTCGCTGAAATCAACTGTACAATCTTTGAAGAAAAATCTGAAAGTTTATTTTCCAATTATTAATTGAGCCAATCGCCAATCGCAGCCAACGGCCATGCCACGCTGAAAAAAACAGTTCTCGTCAGATCACTGAAGTTAAGCAGCGTTGGGCGCGGTTAGTACTTGGATGGGTGACCATTCGAGAATATTGCGTGCTGTTGGCATATTATGGGTGTGGTGAGCCCAAACTTGTAGTTATTTATAACTTCAAGAAAATTATCCACCTAGAAACACTACCCGAATCGGGTAGTGTCACGCCTACCCTGAAAGGGAAATGGCTTAATGGTATACATACATACACAATTACTTTCACATAGCGAAAGTTAAAATACTTTGAATATTAATGTAGTGAAGGCCTTTTCCGGTTTTTTATGTTTTTATTTAAATATTGCCGACATGTTTCGACTCGGACCCGAGTCTTTTTGAAGGCGTAGGTCTGTGGAGGATACAATATACATACATACATAGATTAGCAGTTCGAACTCGAAAGTTCATTGCCTCACTACCTGATTCGGGTAGTGTTTCTAGGTGGATATGTACTACCAGTGTGGGCCCACCACACCCACGACGGGCCAACAGCACGCAGTATTCCTGAACGGTCACCCATCCAAGTACTAACCGCGCCAAACAATGCTTAACTTCAGTGATCTTACGAGAACTGGTGTTTTCAGCGTGGTATCGCCGTTGGCAGAGGATACAATATATCGTTAAAAATTAAAAAAAAAGTTTTGGCTAAAAATAGAGTTAAAGTAATACAATTATGTATACACATTGTCCTTACCTTATTATTAGTTAACGGAAATTAAAAAATTTTCTTGGTAGATTGTACATAGTTGTCAAGCAGCAACTAATATTTCGAAATTTTAAAACTGAAGCGTCATAAACCCAAAATTTCATAAAATGTTTGTCACGTCTAGAAGTGAAACAGAGTTATGTGAATACGATTTATGAAGAAAACATATATTTTAGCGTATCTATACTTACAGGAGATAAATTCTAGAGGAAATTTTTATATATTCTACATTTTTCAAAAAAGAAAGTGGAGCCTTGTGGTATGTTAAATTATAGCAATATCACTGCGAATTTGTATGAAATTGAATTGGGGTTAATTTCGCGTAATATATACGTCTATACGTCCTAAGCCCGGGAAATTCAAATTTTTTGAATTTATATTTGTGCAATGAAATTATTGTATATGGTACTTAAACCTTGAATGTCTGATCTGAAGTTAATAGAGTTGTTATCTCTTTCTATATGTAAAATTTCTAATAGTAAACGTTTATCAAGATTCCCAGATAGCAAAGTGCGCGCACGGTGAGATCCACGTGCGTCGCACCACGTGCGGATTTTCTCGCTCGACGTGCGCGCAGGGGATGACACAGCTGCGTCCTCATATGCGTGACAGGTGTGTCGCACGTCATGCGTGCCGGTGCGGGTATGGTGCGTGCACACATTTAGGATTTTTAGAGGGTACAGCAAATATTTGCATTGATATTTTTAAATAAAGAGCAGGTAATTTATTATGAACGTATTTTTTATTATGGGTGGGAGGAATATTTATACATTTTAGTTGCGCATTAGCAATTCAGTTTCCGCATGTTTGTATCAACAATAATAAATATTTTTCGCTTCAAATACAAGATACAGGCACATAAAACTGACAGAAAACATAAAGACGTTGGTAAAAAGTATATTTTTTGTTTAAATAATAAAAAAAATGATGACCTAAAACAAAAATTACCTTTTTTTAATTATTTAAACGAAAAATAAACTATTTATAACCGTTTTCACGTCTCTTATTGAAGTTTCAGCAAAGGATATTTATTATTTTGGGCACAAACATGCAAATATCGGACGCAAAAAATGCCCTTAACGATACTAACATTAAAACGCACGCATTTACATAACTGTAATATTTAATATCACAAACTTCAGGATCTGATACTTTTGCGGGATTAGCACGTTTGTGTCCACAATAATAAATATTTTTCGCTGATTATTATATTATCGAAATTGTCTTACACATGTAAAAAAAACGGTAACGCCGAAAAGCAGAATAAAACAAAATATTAATAAACACGCGCACGATTCGACACAAATCGAGAGGAACGGGGGGCCGCAGAGTCACTACACATAAAACTCCTATCGCAATAATGAAACTTGCGATCAAGAACCAACACTTTTTCTCGCTAAAAACTCGCAAAACGAAACCGTGCACAACCGACAACGGAAGTCGACAACAGCTGTTACGGCGCGTCGGGCGATTACCGTTCGACCGACGCGACGGGGTCTGCGCCGTATATTATTCAGCTAATGCGCACAGTTTTTGAATATAGCTCATCTTATTTCTACTTCAAAATAATACAAAATGAATACAATACGATTAAAAATTAAAGATGCATTTTTTAAATTTCAGAACAAATTTTTTAAAAATTGATTTTAAATTACATTTTGAACTCAATTTAATGTTAAACTTGAAATTAAAAGCACAAATTGAAGTTATAAACATGAATAAACAATTTTTACAATATCAATTAATTCAATCTTTAATTATAATAATTATCAATACTACTATTATCAAAAATTGTGCTCTTTACTTATATATCATGTATATAATGACCCTCACAAAGTGCGACACACATGCCCACCGCGTGCCCCGCATGCCGTGCGAGTAATGTGCCCCGCACATTTGCTATCTAGGTTAGGCTTGAATTCTAAAATTTCAATGTTATTTAAATCGAAGTCAAAGTTATGTGCAAAGTCATAAGCATGTTTAGCTATGGCTGTGTTTGTTTCGTTTTTTTCAATAGATCTTTCGTGTTCTCTATTCCTTGTGTGCAGAGGTCTACTGGTTTGACCAATGTATGTTTTTTTTACAATTCATACATATATTTTTATAAACGCAGTTACATTTGTTTTCTTTTTTAATTTTATCTTTAGTACTTCTAAGTAAGGTTTTTCTTCAATAATTGTTGATTGCAAAAACTAATTGAAGACTACTTTTTTTGAAAATTCTGAAAAAACATTCGTCTAAGTTTTAAATGTAGGGCAATACAAACATTTTTTTAAGATTGCTATCTTTAGGTTATGTGGATATAGTGTTTTGTAAATTAATTATGTGTTTGTATCTTTCAGCGATTTTAGTGTTTAACACATCAGATGGACAGCCATTTTTTTCCAGTGTTTTCTGCACAAGATCTAAGTTCTCTTTGTCCTTAGCCAGTTACATGGTAAATTTAAGTTTAGTGTCAGCAGTATTAAATTTATTTAGAAATTTGTTAACTTTATTTTTCGGTAGGCAAATTAAGGTGTCATCGATATAACAGAATGAGAATGTGATTGGGTACTCAAGTGATTTTAAAATTTTGTTTTCAATTTCTTCCATGGCAATATTGGCTGCACGTTAAAATACTTTGTTGATTTTAAATTTGGGCAGTAATTGAAAACTTCAGAATTTTTTCTGAAATACGTCAATGTTATGAATTTATTAGCAGATTAGCGTAAATATGTGCACACGAAAATCTAAGTGGATATACATATTTCGAAAATGTCATGTATGATTTCGTAGGTTATATTATTTTAGGTTATTTCATAATTTAATTTACGCTTTTTTGTGAAAGAAAAAGTTACAAAGGTCTGAGGGGCCCACTGGGCCCCTAATTCCCCATAGCATAATATTGAAATTTATTTGACGCCTTTTTGTGAAAGAAAAAGTTACAAAAGTCTGTGGGGCCCAGCGGGCCCCTAATTTCCAATAATATAATTTTTAAATTCAATTGACGCTTTTTTTAAAGAAAAAGTTGCAAAAGTGTAAGGGGCCCACTGGGCCCCTAATTCCTCATAGCATAATTTTGAAATTTAATTGACGCTTTTTTTTTAGAAAGTTACAAAAGTCTAAGTTGCCCACTGGGCCCCTAATTCCCCATAGCGTAGTTTTTAAATTCAATTGACGCTTTTTTGTAGAAGAAAAAGTTACAAGAGTCTGAGGGGCTCACTGGGCCCCTAATGCCCGACAGTATAATTTTGAAATTCAATTGAAGCTTTTTTTTTAAAGAGTAAGTTACAAAAGTCTAAGTGGCCCACTGGGTCCGGAATTCCCCATAGCATAATTTTGAAATTTAATTGACGTTTTTTTATAAAAGAAAAAGTTACAAAATATCTAAAGGGCCCAATTGAGCCCTAATTCCCGATAGGATCATTTTTAAATTCAATTGGCGCTTTTTTGTACAAGAAAAAGTTACAAAAGTCTAAGGGGCTTACTGGGCCCCTAATTTCCTATAGCATAATTTTGAAATTCAATTGACTTTTTTTTCAAGAAAAAGTTACAAAAGTCTGAGGGGCCATATGGGACCCCAGACCCTCGGGGTCCCTATGCCTTGGCCTACTGGTTAATCGGGCACTGCGTTTACGGAAAAGGCGTCGATTATCGACCTCGTCGATCAAATACAATCAAACATCAATTTGCGAACTTGAACTTGACTACAGGCAGACGCAGTTCAGAACTCTAGCGCAGCCCAAAACCAGTGATGCCAGATCGCAAACCGGCAGTGTGCATAAACCTTGTTGCAATAAAGCGCTCCTGCAGTGGGACTCCGATACTGTGTCGAAAGACGAAAATCGAACGGATCTCTTTTTCTAACGTGTGGGGATAGAAAGAGAGCTTCGTTCGATTTTCGACTTCGAAACAGCATCCGAGTCCCACTGCAGGACGCGCATGTGCATGGCGAACAATGAAAACTTTAAAAACATAAGCAACACGTGTCGTCTCCAGCCCAGCCGGCCCAAATCTGTAGTGATTTGTAGTGTTTTATTCAATGTGCTAACAACGCGTGATTGCAAAATGAATAAAAAGATGTGTAATGAAGGTATAACGGATGTGTATGTACTCTTGTCTATTTCTTCAATTAAGAATCACATCCAGTGGAAGAACAAAACAGATTTCAATCCGAAGCAAAAATATGAAGTTCGGTTCAATGGCGATAAAGGAAATAACGTCGTTGTACTGAACGCCTACATCCTCCTTTTGGGAAGTAAGTACAGACATATCTCAACATATGACATATACGAACAATTTTACAATTTTTATACTAAACTAAATACGATTTCCTATTAGTATTTTTATTGCTGAAATAGGCCTATATGTGGAATTCTGAAAAGTAAGCCTTTGTACGCAATGTTGAATTTGAATTCATTATTGCGCAGTTACATCTCGGGAAATAAAAGTTTTCATTAATAATGTATTATTTTCATGCAGTACTACATTAACTTACTGGCATGTATACAAGAAATTTTTTTTTACATACAGCAAATCAGATATTATGAAACAAAAAGAAAATAATTGATTAAGGTATTGTTATGGTCTGTCCAAGTCCTTTTAAGGAATTTCTTCTATTTTGATTAACTATAAAGTGAATAAATATTAATCGAATCCAACGGGACCCTTATATTCATCGTATTTAGTGCTAGTTCCCTTCGCGACATTCTTATCTTACACCCATTGCTTTTTTTTCGTAACTTTATGCAGATTGTGAAGAAGAAGTCTAACTTACCCAGTCAATCAGCTAAGCAATATGAAAATAAAAAAAATTTTGCTAATTACTTAAAGATAATGGCATCTTGGAAGCCACCTAATTCTAAGGTTTATTTATGAGATACTTTTAGTGTTTTTGTATAGAAAAACATGATCTTTACACGGAAAAAATTTATCCGTAAAAAAGTCACGAACATGCAGCTAGGTCTCATATACGAGATAAAAAAAATGAAACATTACATCCTTATTTCTATGAGAAATATGTGAATAAATTTTAAAGTTTTTTACGAACAGTTCGAATTTCCTACGAACAGTTCCTGAAAATTTCAGACTGAAATATAAAGAGGAAAAATTTTATTTGTACGATTTAATTTATATTAATTTATAAATAGCCTCACTCCCCCGCTCATAATTTTAATAGGCACTTTTAGTCACTTTTTTGAAACTACTTTTTCTTCATGTTTAAGGAAAAAGTGACTAAAGTCACTTTTTGGAAAGATAAGGTAACTTTTGTCACTTGTTTCACTCTTTTCATAAAATGAAAGAAGAAAAATCACAAATTTTTATGAAATCCCTTAAAATCGTGGAAATTCTCTAAAATCCCTTTTGTACGATAGCTGCTTATATCTTATATCTTATCTTGGAATTTTCTAAAATATGCAAAAATCTCACAAATACTATGAAATCTTTCGAAATTCTATGCAAATCTTTAAAAAGGCATACCATTTTTTAAAATCCCTAAATATGTTGAAAATTCTAAACAATGTCTTATTCCAAGTGTAATTCGTTGAAATACATTGAATATTCAATATTCTGGAAAAATAGCATGCAACTATTTTTCTAATATTTTGCGAAATTTATGGCACTTTGGATACTATTTTTTATTTTAGTATTGAGTCCGAGGCTTGAAATAGTATACTGTCTTAATTATGTATTTACTGGTACTCGAGATTCTGTTGTGAAATTCTCTAATCATGAATTCAACAATCAATATGGGGAACTGAAAGTTTATTTTCTTGCGAAAATAAATGAACTGCAATTTGGTTGCAAAATTAATTATCGATTTTAAGATAACATTTGTGGAATTTAGTAATAGAATGAACGTCGAAGCATAATTATGAGCAAAAGTACTTTTATTCGGATTGTATGTCACCTTTCGTAATTATCAGTGACTTTTTGTTGTTGTTTTAAATTGGTCACTTTAAGTCATTTTTTGAGTAAAAATTGGTCACTTTTTATCACTTTATGGAATTTCAAAAAGTCACTTTTTGAACTTTGTCCGAGTACCTGCAGCTGTGGCTGCCCTGTAAATACACTCCATTGACTCAGATTTCGATTTTATTACTTATCTGTTTCTTCAATTGTAAAATACGTAACTGTTTCACTTACTTCAAATTTTTAGTCCCGAAAAACATACTTCACTATTTTCATATTGTGTACGATAGCTGCTTATATCTTATATAATTTCAGGTAACGATAAGATTTTTGATGCAACTTCATTCGGTAGAAGTGGAACTAGGAATACACTCCCCCTTAGGGAAGACGAAGAGCTGGATTTAAGCTATGGTTCCAGAAGTGCAGTTGAGCAACTTGGCCAGGAGGAACAGATTCAACAACTGGAAGTAGAATGCACGGTTTTGTCATGTAGCTGTGAGCAACTATTAAGAGACTCACCAGAAACGCGAATTACTCAACGCTCTCAATCACTTCGTCCCAGAGAACTCTTCCGAGACTTGAGACATTTAGAATCTGGGAGGAATACTATTGAGCCGCCTGGTTCATCCCGAAGAAGTGAAACTAGGGATACACTCCCCCTTAGCCGAGACTAAGAAATGCACTTAAGCAACTTATCCAGGAACCTCCTATGCAGGAACATGAAGGAAAACGAACTGTTTCGTCTAGTATCCGCGAAGAACTATTTAGAGACTTACCTGCACCACGAATTCCTCAACGCCCTCAACCACTTCATCCTACAGAACTTTTCCGAGGCTTGCGACGTGAACGAGTCTTCATGCGTACAATGTTGATGAAAACTATCAGGTCAGTATATGAGAGAATGTTTATAAGCCTGTTCTTTTTATTTCATAGTAATAAACTTTCAAGAAACAATTTCTTCTTATAGACGGTGTAACAGAATTTTTACCAGTAAGTGAAACTCGGCACGTCCCTGCACGAAAGGGTTGCCGGGCCGCACCCGAGATAAGTCAGAACCCTCCGAGGGGTCCCGAAGTCCCGGTCGACGGCGCGTTCCGTCATCAGCCTAGTCTTGACCGGTTGCTAGTTCACCTGAGTTAAAAGTGCCTCTCTCATGTGCCACGGAAGTGTCGCAGCATCCTACTCTGGCTTCGCCTCCCGGAGAAGATCTCCACGTTCCTACAACGGTCCTGATCCGCCAGTTTACCGCCACGGACTGTCGGTATCAGCGATATGTAAGTGGCAATAAATGTTCTTATTTTCTTTCAACCAAGGGTCTTTTCATTGTGTTCTCCTCATTCTCGGCTGTCCCGATCCCATATTTCCTCCTTGGCATTACCCCGTAATAACAGTTATAACGTAATAACCCCGTATAACGTAATAACAGTTCCGGTATACATTTTGTGGTTAGAACCCATTCAAATTGCGGTTTCGGCTTTTTGAATGACTTTTTTAAATTTTCTGTATTTAGAATATCGCGTTTTTCGATTTCAATCCCTAAATAAAAATTTCCTTTCTGCTTCTGATTACTGATTTTATAATCTTAGTTCTATTTCTTATAAACCGAGATCCATTTCAAAATTTAGTTCATTCTGTAATACAATTTTGAATATTTATTAAATAGTTTGTATTGCAATTGTAACTTGAAGATTTCTTTCAACGTCTAAAAATATTTATTACATTGTTGTTTTTTTAAACTAGGTTAACATCGGCGAAAACATTACTGTCCACGTCGAAACTTGGGAGTTAATGATTCGCAAATGTGCTTCCAAGTTTGTGAGGGAATTACTGGAGGTTATTTGGCGAAGGAAGACACTTAACAAGAAATGCCTAAGTGAGAAGAGAGCCAACGAGGAGAATGCAAATGATAAAGGTTTAAGAAGGCCATTAACTCCAAGAAAAGTGAAACTAGTTGAAGGTATTATAGAAAATTATTCTTCGCAATTCATATTTTTACCACGACATAAAATATTGAAACATTAGTTTAAAATTCTTAACACAAAATATGTACAGTGAATATTTATTTACATAATTTTTTATTGTTTTATAACCAAATTATAAATTTTTAAATTGTTATTTACTTAATTTTACTTTTTTCCAGAACTACTGTACAAGAAAATAACTTCTAATTGCACCATTGGATTTTCACGGAAACTGAGAATCAGCAAATTGTCTAGATACATCAGTCTCAAGATTGGCGATGTTCGCCGAAGTAGCTATATTAGAAAGTTAGAAATAGCCGGAGTACGTTTTAAAGTTACTCCTTCCTTTCTTATACTTTTTCCAGAAAGAAATATTATTTTCATTTACTCCAAGGACGTGACATTTAAAACGTAAAAAATATATTGTTTTTTTTTTTATTATGATGATTTTAATGAACCTACATATACGTATTTATAATAGTTTCCAATGGCTCATACGTCAATTTAATTCGTTTTATTGTAGATTTAGACAATAAAAAAAAATGCAATTGTTAAGAAAACACACGCAATACATGTTTTTTCAAAATAAATGCAGTATGCTGCAAACAATGGTAAGAATATTTATTGAAGAATCTGCTGTATTAACCGCCGATATTTTGAAAATATGTGTGCTTTTAATTTCGAACGATTGTGAATATTTGTGTACCGCTCCGAATTTGCACTATTATTCAACTTTCACGATGCTAAAGGATCATAAATAAACCAATATGTTCATAACAGTTTCCATTATCTTCATATTCCTTCCATACAGTCAAATAGATTTAAATTTTAACAATAATAAAATATTTTGTCTTATTTAAATATAATAAACAAGGCCGGAAACGAAATCGTAAACGATATCGGATATGGTCCCGAACTCCAACATCGTTTACGATATCACTTACAACAACGTTTACGATATCGTTCACGATAACGTTTCCGATGTCGTTTCCAATGTCATTTACAATGTCGTTTCCAACGTCAGAATTTTCAATAGAGATATACAACTAAGATTCATAACTATAGCGAGCTAAGCCATGAAGTAAGGACAATATGGCTGAAAACGTATGGAGTAACAGATGTTAGCTCTAAGAAAGCATCTGAAGGCGACTAACGTCACCTTCACCGATCCAGGCCGCTGCAAAAGAATAACAGCGGTGAAATACAAACTCTAAACTAGACCATAAACCTAATCTTGTGCCTACTGGAACATCATCGGAAGAGATTTCAAGCATCGTATTACAATCACTAACGTTTCTAACTCATCAGGCACTTGAATTATTCCGTGACTGAGGAAGGAGAAACCGGGTTTACAAGCGAAACGCTCAAAAATAGTGAATAATAACAAAAGTATTAATTCAAAATCTGGAGACGTTTACCAGGCCTGCATGCTATTGAATCATGGGCGGTTTGAAGAAATAGTACCATATGGCATACCAAATAATAATTTACAAGTTCTTTGCAAACTCGTAACATCTTCGCTGAAGCAGACGCTGAAAACAAACGATTACCCTTCGTAAAGAATTATGACCGATACAATGAAAACATTTAGTCAGAATTTAGACCTGAGAAAAACATGAATTACGACATTGATTTACAATTTGATAAAGAATTCGACACAGAAAGGCTAACGGAGAAAGCAGTTCAAGATAGAGAGAAAAGAAAGCAGAAAACAGAAAAGAAAGAGTGAAAAGGATGTTGTAGGTGTCCTCACAGCCTGTTGCGAAAATATAGGTTTTACCAAGATGCGTGTGAACTAATAAAATTGCTGTAGATTTAACTAGCAAACTGGCATACAGCCACTATTTTTTTCTTTGCTGATCAAATTTTATTTCTGTAGAAAAGCGCCCCACAAATTTCCTTCGAACCTGCGCCCAGAGACCCAGTCCGCCTCTAAAAATAGTGAGTATTCTTTGAAATCCAATCATTTTTGATTAAAAATGCCAATAATTCGCGACAAAAAAAACTACCATAACAATAACAGAAAATTATTTAATATTGTAAATCTTCTTTTTAATAAAAGGACCCATTTCCGAAGTCGAACAAAAAAAATATTACCACTTTGAGCATAACTTAAAATTGTTGAAATTTGGGAATCATGTTAGTGAGTATTGTTAAATAATACTTATTTCTAAATAATTTGGGTCGGACCGTCGCCTAGGTTGGACCTTTGCAATTTTTCATATAAGACCACTCGCGCCATCAATGTTCGAGCGCGGCAAATCTACTTTCGGTGAAAGCGAACTCTACGGAGCATTGCTCATTTTGGAGCATGTTTTTAAAAAGTGTTGTGCACTCAGTTGCTTCGCTATAATAGAACAAGTTGTTCACCATCCGTAGAAACCATCGCAGAACTTGGAGATAAAAAATGCAATTGTCAAGGTAAGCATACATTTGTGATATGTGGTTAACGATTAACAAGATATTAAGGGGAATATTCAATTTTCTAACCAGTTTGGCTGTGGTGTGACGCGACGCGGTTATGGTGCCTGTCGTCAAGGTTGGGCCATTTGTATAGTCAGGGTTGGCCCACCGTAATTTTTTTTTAATCAGGGCAATAGCATCGCTGCGTCAGTTTTTGATGACGCGAAACGTTAACAAAGTAATTTATGATCGAATAAAGAGAAAATAAAATTAAACTTCATAAAGTGTTATTTTTTTCAGAACTTCTAGCAATAAGCGAACCACCGATCGGGGACAAGTTAATTTGGAGGATGTTTTTCCGGCCATCAAAGCTTATCTTGTTGGAGAAGCACAGTTCTGACTTCATTAGAGACCCTCGAAACATTGCGTGAGAAGCAACAGAAACGGACGCTTCAAAGACGTCCAAAAAATACCCAGTATCAACTACAAGGAAGACCGCCACTAAAACACCGGCTACACGAGGTCAACCACCCAAAAAAGTGCAGAAAAAGCCATTTTTGGAAGAGAATGAAGATGAAGAATTTTGCATTATTTTCTTGAAAGCCAAACTTACCCAAAGTTATTTCATTTGCAAAAATTGCTAGTCCGATTGATGTTTTGTGCGATATTCTACTTGTAAATTTGGTAAAATTGAAATAAAAAGAGAAATTAGCTTTATATTTGGCCATTTGAAATCACTTTAGCATATATTTCGTCGATTTTCAGCGGTGGTCCAACCTAGACAGCAATGTCCAACCTTGACAGCAATTTTTTTGTGTGCCCACCTAGTTTTTCTTTTTTGTCAAATCGATTTACCATGCACCAAAAAAGTTTTGTAATCACTAGACCTTTCTAACCATGAGCTACACTTGCCCAAACTCTTTTTTAAACGGAAGTTATGGGCAAAAGTCAAAAAGGGGTCCGACCCTGACGACATTCCCCAAATAATTATCAATAATTTATTAGAAAAATAGAAAGTTTCAATTAAGCCACGCAAAAGTATCTGAAAAGTACAGATGTTTCGTAATTCAAATAAGGTTCTCTATGATTTTTCTTTAATTTAATCAAAAAATTTTTTAATTTATAATATAAGACAACTTTGGGTAATGAAAAGTCTATCAGATTTTCAATAACAATAATTCGAGATTTTCAAGACATATTGTTAGGCCACTTTTTTTTCGCCACTAAAATAAAATTTTCCTTATAAATTCAATGTTGTAAGAATAAAAGAATCTCTATTATGACCGTAGTTTCTCCAAATTAATTATCATGTGTTTATTAATTTCCGCGAGTGTCTTATATGTCTTGAAAATTTAATTGCCGCTTCGAAAAGAAAGGGAGAATATTGACCAAATTCTCATATGTTTGGAATGTAGCTGATTTTAAGAAAAGTAAGATAAAATATAAAAAATATGCAACTGACTGTCATCCCTGATCTTATTTATGATCAACTTTCCTCAAGTTGACCACTTGTACGTGGGGAATAGAGGAAACTGTATTTTCTTCATACCTCGGTCGAAAGTACGTACTTTCGTCCCTAATATCAGAGACGAAAGTTCAACATTTACTCCCTGTGGGAAGTACACGCGCGCCCTCTATAACGGCGGGAGGAAAGAATTTCTCATGTGTATTATACTAATTGTTAACCTCTGTCATTGCTGTTGTTACCTCTAACCTTAGAAGTAGCTGTTTTGTCGTCAATTCTAGTGAAATACAGACATCTTTAACAAAGTGGAATTAATTTATTTTAGAAAAATATTATTAAACTTGACTCTTCGAATGTATTGGATGCCTGCCCCCCACGACCAGCAGCACTCGCTTCGCTCGTGCCGCAAATGTCGGGGGCAGGCATCAATAACATGCTTATCAACATTTAAAGTCAAAAAAAGTAAAATTAATAACGTACTTTCGACCGGCTATGAAGAAAAATCGTATACACTACGCGGGCCGAAAGTTGAAATCTCGGTCCTGCGCGTCATGATGCCCTCGGCTTCGCCTCGGGCAGCATGACGCGCAGGGCCGACAATTCAACTTTCGGCCCGTGTAGTGTAATATACTATTCTTGGGTATCGAGAACAACTGAATACATATTTCGCTGTACAATATATTCTATTTCGCTTGAGATGCAAGTAAATATGACAATAAAGAATACATCTACCAAATTTTATAATGATTATTTGTGTTTCCTAAAAGTTATTACGCGTGGAAGCAAAAGTAACTCTTTGTGGAGAATTGCCCATCTATAGATAATATCAATCCATTTTTAAGAAGTATTTTTTGTTATCAGGATACAGGTCGTTTACTTCTATTTCATCCATTCTCGTTGGTCGTTTGTCTTCGATGTCTAGTTTAACACGTACAGTTGGTACCGCGGTTGGTCCAGCATTCTCATATATTCCAAAAAGCTCACGACTACTATCAAGAAATCCAATGATCTTACCGTAGCGATCTGCTACTGAAATAAGGCCTGCGATGCTAAATAGCGTCAAAGGTATATTTCCTTTGGTTTTCGTCACATATGTGGCAGGAGGAATCATAAATTTTTTTACTTCCCTTGACCCTTGAGGTAGCTGGCGTATCCCTAAAATTGACAGAAAGTTCCTTGTTGTCGGTGGCTCAACTGATGGTACTTCTGTAAATAGACGGAAAAATGTATGTATTTGTGATGTTAAAAATTAATTAAAAATAGTGTGCCTTTTTTAATAAGGGTAGCCTAAGGAATGGAGGACAGGTTTGGTGGTTCTGTTAATTAAGAAAGATGAGGGAAATAAGGCGGAGGAGTATAAGGGAATTACACTTGTATCGTTGGGCTACAATATATATAAAGTTAAACAACCACCGCAGGGTCCCACTAAGAGTAACTGCAATCCAGAAAAAAATGTCAATAGCCCCCAGTAGCACCGCGGTAAATCACACCTATGGCCACGTCTCACAACCGTGAGATGGGTGGTCATATGCAACGACAAAATCACAACGACAGGCCGGCGAAAGCCTCGTGTGTCTTGAGGACACGAAGCGACCCAAGGATGACAGCTTTCTACATCCATCTCGCAAGTGCCTCGGCATATTTTTGGCACGCGGGTATGGCTTTAAGGTTACGAACCAGTGATAGTTTCGCACCTCTGAGAGCACCTATCACAAGGACAATTACTTGTACGGAATATTTTGGGTACAGTCGTTGTAGCTCTCTTTTAAGGTCTTGATACCTCTCCTCTTTTTCTTTCTCCTTTGCAGTGATATTGTATTCTGACGGAGCCGAGAATTCGATCACGAACATAGTTCGTTTCTCGAAGTCTTGGAGAACAATGTCAGGCCTCGAGTGCGCAACGGAGACTGCTGCCCGAAAATTGTTGTTCCAGAAAATTTGGCACTTCTCGTTTCGGACAATCGACTCTATCTCCTTTGGAGCGTTCGGCAGGGCAGGGTCGCGGCCAACACAAAAAAAAAACTTTCTCTTCCAAAGATAATGACCAAAAAATGTATACATCTTTTTTAAGGGAACAATTTTTGTTATTTTTTTCTTTCGTATCAAAAAAAATTTGCCTCGAGAAAATTTCTTCACCTTTTTGAGATAAACAGTTTTGCTTCCCAATATTTTTTCAATGTCTCGTATAGTTTTGGGGAAAAATTGATTTTTTTTAATCATTCTCGATGGATAAAAGCAAAACCGTTGGCTAAAAATTGCGGGGTATTGAAATCGTACTTTTTTTCAGGCCTTAAAACAACGTGCCAAAGGGAAATCCAGTCGAATAATTCATACGTAAGTTACCGTGTTTACAGACTACAACACATAAAACCAAAACCTTCATGAGGATTTGCAGGTTCCGCAGGCATCCCCACACGTTGCAGGAAGTCCCTTGTTCTAGGCGAGGAACCTGATGATATTTCTGCAAGAAAAAAAAGTGAATTTGCAATATTAAAAATTGATTTAAAATAGTAAAAGCTTAATACGATCATTCCCTTTTATTTCGTCTAAGTCGGTTCAGGCCTATTGCGAATATTCCATTTCAAATGTTTATAATGAAGTACAATTATTAACGTGCATTGCATGCATTACATACATTATAAAATGGAAACAAACTCAATTTCTACAATGTAAAATTTAATTTGATCATGTGAGCTATGGTGGGGTTTTTATAGGTTTTTTATAAGAACACGATTGTGTAATATTTTTAACCTTATTGGACCAATAAGAAAGGCAATATTGTGAAACTTTTCAACTGATTACGTGACCTCTAGCAGCATTACGTATTTACAAGTGCTTGCTTCAAAGTGAAAAAAAATTATTTACACATCTAATCTTTTGTATTCATCATGAAATTCAAGTATCAAAATAGCTCTGAACTCGGAACTTAAAAACTTAAGGTAAATGATAACTCGGAGAAATGAAAATTGAAGAAAACGGTAATTCGGAAGTTTGAAAATTAGGCAAAGCGTTAATTTTTGCGATAAAAATTAGAACAAACGGTTATTCAGAAACCATTACTGTAATTCTAAAATATAACTATTTGAAGGGCCACACTACATACGGGCGTAAGTGCCAGTTCGATTTGGAAGGTGGTCAAAATCCATGTTTGGTATTTTTTTAAATAAAGTAACTTCATCTTCGTTTCTGGTTTTTCCATCATTCAATAGAGCTGAGTAATAGCACAAAAGTACTTTTTCTCAATAATTCTAAAAATAAAAAAGTTATGCAACTCTTTGTGTGTCCATATTTTCGATTTTGGGTACGCAACGCACCATTGATGAGGGGTTTTCTCGGATATGGCTGCTGCTTTTAGGATCTTCCTTTCGCGGTTCGTTAAAGCTAATTAATAGCTCGTAGTACTCTCTTGTTTTTTCTCAATTTAAAAATAAAACAGTTACACAACTTTTTCGGTGTCAAAATTTGAGTTTTTGGGACGTGCCGAACTTTGACAAGGGCTTTCTCGCACATGGTTATTTTTTAAAGCGCTCTTTTCACGATTCAATAGAGCTAGCCAACAGCTCAAACATACTTTCTCGCTTCCTTTTCAAATTAAAAAATAAAGTTATGCAACTATCTATGTATCAAAATCAGAATTTTTGGGGACGCGCCGTTCCTTTGAGAAAGGTTTTCTCGGAGATGGATGCTTCTTTCAGAATATTCGTTTTATGATTCGATAAAGCCTAACAGTACCTCGAACCTTTTTCGCATTTCTTGTTCAAAATCAATTGCGTGAAAGTTAGACAGTTTTTTGTTTCTCCTGTAAAATTCGAGTTTCGGCACTTACGCCCGTATGCAGCGTGGCTCTTCATTTAATTAGTAAAACACTCAATATTACTAATTCAATTATAAAATTTTCACTAATTGAGATTTTCCAGAGCTAATAAGATGAACTTCGCTTTCATGATTTGACAGCACTCAATCTGAATCTTGAAATTTTTGTTTGATTTTCATTTTTGTATAGAAAATTTTTGCTTATGGTACATCTCTTGATTTAAAATTGTAATCAATTGATACTACGAATTATGCGACATAATAGCTAAAATTGTAAAAAATCTGATTACAAAATTACCTATTTTTGTTACATCAAAAAATTGTATCATATAGTGTAAGTATTCATTTTAAAAACTAAAAAAAAACACTTTGATATTGATAATGCTACGAAAGTATTGACAAATGGTCACTTGTTCGTTGGTTTTCAAATACAATTTTCTCCCATTATTTTGCAATGAAGTTAATCTTACTTATGGAAAAAACATTAAAGACTTGCGAGTACATCCGATTTGATTAATAAGATAATTTAATAAATGTATGTGATAAGTACAAAAATCTCACTATTACCCTTAAGTAGCAAAAAAATTATACGAATTCATTTTATTCTTACCAAAAGTATTAAGAATAACTACCAAGGGTAAGACCACAGTAAAACGGATGCTCATTATTTTACAAGACAGGTAAAACTGATCAACGTCGAATTTCCAGAAAACCGTAACTGATTTATATTCTAATTTGTCAAGTATATATACTATTCTGATATTTGTTTTGTTTTATTCTCTCCCAGACTATAGATCACAAAGTGCTTACTTTTGGGGCTTGGTGACATCATAACGTTTATTTGGCATTACCTAATTTATTCAGGCGTAGATAATTTGCCGCGCATATTTATTATTATTTCACCTTGAGAATCTGAGATAATTTATGTTTAAAGCAAACTTAGATGAATGCCTCGTGAATTTTCGAATTATTTTTAACGATTCTTCTAAATGATTCCTAAGAATTCCAAAACATGTACTCGATCCGATTTTCAATCCTTCTATATCCATAAGCCACACCAAGTACAATCCAAATCACTTTAATCCAAATCACTTTTTTATAGTGAATTGCAAATATGCAAGAGAACTGAAGAATTGCAGTACAGAACTAGATAACCAGCAACATTGAAATTATTTGGGGAGCGAAATAACATTCTGTGAAAGCGTAATTACAATTTCAAGACAAAACAAAAGTTCACGCCCTAGCTGAAGTATTTCTAAATTAAGGCCAAAAAAGTATGAATTATAGTATATTACATCACAAGTAGGGTTAGGTACGTCTTTACCGCAGCCCTATCCGACTCCATGAAATGATATCCGTAAATATATACTTCCAAGTGGTAGTACCAAAAAAACCCGACAGAGAGCGCCACTACTGCCTCTACACAGTTTAACAGTATATGTAATGGGCTCTTATTGAATAGTAATATTTAGTATTAAAATTATTTTTTATTGACAATAGTTAAGTGATGTGACATGTACAATATTGTTTCTAAATACTTAGTGGAAGTTTTTGCAAACTGAAAATGGTTGGACACAGGTGTATCGTACCGAATTGTGATTCGGGGTACGATGTCCCTAATAAAGAAAAGTGCCATCATTTTACGGTTCCATCTGAAAAAATAGACTACTAGAATGGGAAAAGGCGATTCCGAGGAAAGATTACATATTAAAACCGGAGATGCTAGTTTGTGAAGTGCATTTTTTATATGAGGATATAGTTTGGAAGCGCGAAGTGAAGGATCCTGCTGGCAATTTTATGGCATCGGTATGTATATTGTTTACCTTTTTACATTTAAAAAACATGAATGAAATTTGCAGTGTGAAATGAATATTCACAGCCTATATTAAGGAGAAGAAATTGATCACAAAAATATAGTAAAAAATTATTTAAATTAAATTCTTTCTCACGAGCAAATGGAATTCGACTCTATTCTAACCTCAAAGAAATGTCAAAACATTGATTTAGAAGATTCAGTTTAATATGAACAAAAATAATAATTATTTTTTTCCTCAATCTTTTTGTTGGCAAAATACAATGTTTGGTAAAAAAATCCAACTGTGACTAAAATGCCTGTCCACGTATATTGCGAGCTGCAATAATAAATTTTGAAAGGTTGCAGTGCAGAACTAAGATATTTTTATTATTTAAAGATCAAATGAATATTGCGGTGAAAGGATTTTTTCAAACTATCATTTTTTGATGCAATAATTTTTTTAACTGTATTAAAAATTTAAGTTACAATTTAGTTACAATCTTAACGGAGAAATAATTTTTTTCAAATTTTTAGCATGTATATTTCTTGAAATTATTATCATTTAATGAAAAAAAAACATGTTTTTACATTCTCATCATAATGAGAAGGTATTGGTTTTATGGGAAAAATGCCTTTCGCGGATTCCATCAAATGTCGATGTTTTGAGGCCCCCTAAGTCAGAAAAAATAGTTTTTACGTCGGTGTCTGTCGTTGTTGTTGTTGTCATTGTCCGTATATCGGATAACTTTTGAAAAACTACTCGGATTGGATTGTGCATTTTCAAATTTTTTTAGACCATTTTTTTATAGGTTTAAAAATTCTATATACGGCTGTTTGTAGTACTCGGAAACTTGAACAATTTATCCTTATGACTTTTTTCGATAAAAGGAAAATTATCAGAGTTACAACATTTTCAAAATCCCCCCCAAAAAAAAAAAATTAACATTTTAAGCCAAGCAACGCACGATATGAAAAAAGCCAAGAGAAGAAAAAAGTTGCCTTATCAAATTGCGACAAGATTATCATAACAACTTTTTGAATTTTCATGAAAAATCGAAAATTCAAATTTTGATGTCATAAAAAAAATCAAAAATTCCATTTTGCCATCCAACTGTACAAGATACGAAGAAATATGAAGAAACAAAAATTATGCACCCAAGAAATATCTACAAATTTGGTACCATTCATTTCTTGATAGGATGCGTAGTTTTTGTTTTAATCGTAAAACATAATATTCACAATAAAAAAATTAAATTTTTGGACAAACGACATTTATTGAAAAAATGAATAGAAAAAAGTTGCTTTTCCAAAAAAGAATGAAAACTCATTAAATTTGTCCTCAATAATTTTTTGGTAGGACGCGTAGTTTTTGTTTTAATCGTAAAAAATAACATTCAAAATAAAATTTTTTTTTTTTTTGAAAAACGACACAAGGTACGAAAAAAAAATTAATAGACAAAAGTTGTTCCACCAAAATGAATTTACAAATTTGTTATTAGTAATTTTTAGATAGGGCCAGTAAATTTTCTTTTAACCGTAAAAAGTAAGATTATAAATAAAAAAATTAAATTTTTGGAAAAACGACACAAGAGACGAAGAAAATGAAAAGACAAAAGTTGTTCAACCAAAAAATATCTACAAATTTATTATAAACTCTTGTTATAAGAACATATTAAAAATAAAAAAAATCAACTTTTTGGAAAAAGGACACAAGCTACAATAACACTTTATTTAACAAAATTTTTCGCCTAAATTATTTCTACAAATTTATTTGGAACCACCTTACGCTGGGATGTGCGTTTTAAGTTAAAAACCTAAAAAATATAATTGAAAATTTGTTATCAATGTGATTGATTAGTTATAATATTGTTGCAAATAATATAGTAATTTTATCGATGTTATTTATCAACAAAAATAAGATTATCACCAATAAATTATTTTTCCTACCTACAAATTTAAAACACCTTTTTAAAAACAATTACATCTATTTGTCTAAGTACAACATATATCACTTAATATTACTAACCATCAATTATTTTTTAATTATGTAAATTAATTTTGAAATTATATTTCCAGGTGAATTATTCCGTCAGGTAATTACATTATTATTAATCATTAATAATTCAATCTTTATAATACTTTTACACTGTGTGGAAAACCATATGTATTTTTAACTATTTTCTCTAACGCTATCACTATTTCCTCAGATTTTTTTCGTAAAAATTATTATTGAAAGTCTATGAATCTATTGTAATAGATTCAACATTTATTTTGTAGTGAAAAAAAAACATTATTTTAGTTATTCACATTATTATCCCATAACAGATACTGTTAAACTGTGTAGAGGCAGTAGTGGCGCTCTCTGTCGGATCTTTTTGGTACTACCACTTGGAAGTATATAATTACGGATGCCATCCATGCAAAAGCTTGGAAGTTGGATAGGGCTGCTTTACCGCGGGGAGGTGAATGTTCGCAGGATGAGTAGTAAAACTAAGTCACTATATTAGATGGAAATATGCAAGCTGCCATCTTGGTTCGCCGCGAAATTCAAAATCTTTTTTATGTTCGTGGTTAACGTGTGCCATGCTGTAGAAAACCAGGTTCCTACCCTTACTTTCTTCTGGATGTTATTTCGCTTTAACATACCAAAAAACTGCTCACACGAAATTTAATGACATATAACCATAAGCTTCAGATCCCAGATATTTGAATTATATTGTTTTAGTGATAAATATGAGTACCCAGCTAACACAGTTACTAGTCCGAATAGTCACATAATTGTAACAAGATTAAAAAAACCAGTCACTGGTGACTTCCATGCTGGTCACCCAGTGACAATACATTTCCCACTCAAAGTAGTAACAAATTACAAGCGAAGCAGGTAACATTATCCCGCCACTGTAATCACATGCTTGTAACAAAGTGATGTTTGGAAACGCAACGTGCAATGACAGCTTAACCTCAAAATATACATCGTTTCGGAATTATAATTATGAATATTTTTGCAAAAATGTTGGAAAGGAACATAATTAAACGATAAATAAGTTCCAGAAAAGGGAGATAATATGTGAACAAAGCTTTTATAAAAAAACAGATATTTATCAGCTGAACCCTTACGAAAAAGAAATTACATTATAGAGGTTAGACCCAAAATGTATATGTATAAATGAAGATCGCTGCCGGCTGTTACCGCCATGTTACTAGTCTGACAGGGAACGGTTGCAAACAAGCCTCCCTAGTAAAA
>CAKNYM010049469.1:46337-69544 GCA_932195095.1 Andricus curvator
ACTGGTTCGTAACTATAAAGCCATACCCGCGTGCCAAAAATATGCCAAGGCACTTGCGAGATGGATGCAGAAAGCTGTCATCCTTGGGTCGCTTCGTGTCCTCAAGACACACGAAGGTTTCGACGGCCTGTCGTTGTGACTTTGTCATTGCCTATGACCACCCATCTCACGGTTGTGAGACGTGGCCATAGGCGTGATTTACCGCGTTGCTACTGGGGGCTATTGACATTTTATTGGATGGCAGTTGCTCTTAGTGGGACCCTGCGGTGGTTGTTTAACTTTATATATATATATATATATATATATATATATATATTACTATAAATAATAAAACAAATAATTAGAAATAATAAAAAGATGTTCTCCGGTTGGCGTGACGGTACGGCTTGAGCTTTTCTCTCATGACTTCGAAGGCTATGTTGACGGTAGCATTTCTACTGACAGAGGGATTCCTATGCCAGATAGGCAGAGAGCGAAGAAGAAAAGAACTAAGAGGGACATCAAAAGCCATACACAAAATTGTAGAGTCTATTAAATATTTTTAAAAAATGGTCGTTTCCCGAGAATCTTCGGGCGCCCCTCGAGCCACGGATGGTGGCCGCAGAATGTGGGACGGTGGTGATGGTGAGCTGCGAGATGGTCAGGCTGATCTCACAAATATCAAAAAGCTGGCTAGCAAAAACATCGGCGATAAACGGTAAACGGTGGAACATCAACTGTGCCTGCTGAGAAGACTGTGGCTAGCGTTAGTGAATTGCGGCCAAACACCTCAACAAAAATATCATGCAAGAGCATCAACTGGAATACAATAATGAAAAACAAATTTATGCGTATCTATTACGAAAGCGCGAAGATTAGAACAATAAGCGAAAAGGGATACAAATGTAGGACGAATTTTGCTGCAAAGTATCCTTATATGCAAAAAGTTGCATTCATAAATCTTACCGCTAAGGTGAAGAATATCGAGAATAATCTACTTATCTCAGATGACCGAGCAATGGAAATTAAACGATAGGTTGATTCGGCAGAGAAAAACATCGATAATGAACATCAGTTAGAGGAAGCTTTACTACAAGATCAAGCAGCGACCGATGGAGCAATGCAACATAATCATGCTATCCAGTAACACCACATTCTCCAGAGGCGGATGGCCTAATTTAACCAGAGGCAGAAGTAGAGATTCAGTAACCAAGAAGGCTATCAAAATCGGAAGAACGTATTAGCCAAGATATTATGTGCCCTTATTTTATGGTAAATGAAAGTGGACTAAGTCCGAGGATCATCGTCTCTTCTTACTTAAGTACCCGAATCTAGCCGCAAGAATAAATGAACTGAATTTAGCAGACCAAAAACGCTCAATAGTTAACAAGAAATTGCTTTTGATTGTTAAAATATCTACCATCAAAATGAAAATAAAAAAGTAGTCTCTTATAGCTGAACCTCCTCTGGAAGATGTGAATAAGGAAGAGGTGATTGAAGCTGAAGACATAAGTGCTAGCGATAATGATGATCAAATTCCGGATCCACTAGAACCACATTCAGCTATTGTCGTTTCCGATGCTGTAAACAGCAAAATCCCAGAAAAATTGTAGCACCTTAAAAGGAATTTTGGTAATACTTTACTAGACTTCAAAGATATAGAACCAATACGAAGGCATTCTCTGCACAAGATGTACATCACGAAAAATCTGCATGCACAAATAGAGCACCTGAACAAGATTTTACCTATACATTTGAAAGCAGAACTAACTGCTTAACAGTTGCAAACTCTTCTGTACTGTGCAACCTCGGCAGTCGTCAGAACCTTGCGCTGTAGAATTCGGCTTTCAAATACAGTCTTTGTCCCAGGAAAAGAGCGAGATCTACCATGGAAAATCATGTTGGATATGGAGGAGAAAAAAGTGAGGAGGAAATGGAGGCGATTGACTCAAGAGAATTAACTCAAGGGAATTAACTGTTATCACCTTTCAGCGACATAGACTTAGTGTTTTTACTGGTAGACTGATAATCGTGAACTGAGTGTAAAGCAAAATGACCAGCAAGATATAAATGTTCTTCAATTGAAAGAAATGGCTGAATACTTGCCGCGTGTTTATGGAAAACAAACAGAAGCAGTCTAAGCGCTGCGTGGTTCCAAGTAAAGAAATAAAGAACAAGCAATAATTCTTAAATAAAGCCTACTAACCTCACAGACTCAGCCGTTTCAGCAGGTTGAAAAAGGACAAGTAATTGGAAAGCCTCGGGTCCGCACATGGTGCACAGTTCCTGGTACAAGTACCTGACGAGTTTGTATCCTGCGTTAGTGAGGTGTTTTCAAAAGCTCATCGAACATCCAGATAAGATGCATCAAGCGCTCAAAATCTATCCAAATTTCGACTGATAGCCTGTCTTTCAACAATCTATAAGTTTCTTACAGCTGTAATTGTAGCTAGGGTACATTCTCACTGCGACGATAATGACATCTTTACAAAAGAAGAAAAGGGATGTTGTAAAGACTTACGGGGAAATAAAGATCTAGTCACATAGACGCTGCAACCATGACGAAAGTACGTAAACTTCTAAGAAGGGCATACAGCTTAAAGTCTTACAAAAATAAAACATCTGCCCACTATCGACTTTCTAAGTCGTACGATGAAGCTTTAGGGAAAAAAAAATCAAGTTTTTTAATCATGGACAACCGAGGATAAATAGATAATACACATTACGACGGGTATCTTTCACGAAGACTCCTTTAGTGCATTATGGAACTGTTTAACGTTGAAACTATTGAGAAAAACACGATATAGCGTGTCTCGTGGGTTCAAAATACATAATAAAGAGGATGGTCATCAACAGATCATCATCCATCGTTTATATGTTCGGACTATATAAATTCAGATATGTACATTCATTCAGAGGGAAAGTAGGGACCACTGAGGTAGATGGTTAGAAAGAGAATGACATTGTGGCACTGATTGAGGCCGAGTCATATCTGAGTACTCTTGAATCTATGACACGGCTCACCAGAAGACATCCATTGACTGACTGAATGTCAGTCATAAATACGAGTTCAAATATCCCTAAACAAATCTTCATGGAAATCGACCCTAGTCTTTTATGCCCTTTACCTACCGGCTGACCATAATTACCCCATCCGATTTTATAGTTTGAAGGATTCCCGGCAACCGAAGAAAGAAATACGTAAAAGTTTTATGTCAGTCACGCACTTGCCCTATCAGTCAACACCGGTCGCAAGTGGTGAGCCCTAATCTAAGGATATTTAGCATAGGGGCCCTTCACCAAATACGTGATACATTTTTCAGGAACTTCTAACCCCCCCTCAACCCTCGTGATACTTTTTTCATTGTTCTTAATATGGAGAATGATACTTCGACAGACTCCCCCCCCCCTCCCACCCGTAAACGTATCAGGTATTTTATGAATGATCCCATAAGACAGTTGAGAAAAACTTAATAACTGCCTTGACCACAAGACTCATATCGGATCTGAAGAATTCTTTCAACTCGGCCAACAAGATCAGGGCTACCAACACCTATGCTATATCTGACCTTGCGTGCCCCTTTAATCTCAGTAAATGGTCGAACACCGACCTTGAAATGATCAACAGAACCATCCGCGTTGAAATGACCAAGAATCAAATGTATTACATTAATTTAACAATTAAAAGGATAGTTCTACCACGGCATAGACGGAATAGGAGCGTTATGGATGTAAAATAACTGTGCAAGTCACAAGCCTTACAGTTGCGAGACTATTTTGATAGCAAGCCAGATATTAAGTTATACAATACCATTTGTGGAACTTATCGCGATTACACAACCTTAAATGTGTGCTCAAAGGAGGCCTTGACTATCAAAATAGAAGCCATACAGGAATTAAAAACGCAATAGAGAAAAAGGATTATCCACGGTGAGTACCCTAAAACGTTGCATCAACATGCAGTGGATAGTGAGGCATCCAATGTCTGGCTGAAAAAGGGCATTCTGTTTGCAAAAATGGAAGAATTCGTCAGGGCGATTCAGGACAAGCTTATCTATAACCAGAAATAATCCAAATCACGTGTTACATCAAGACGTGGTTGACAGGTCCCGATTGTGTAGCAATATTAACTAATCCATTAAGCAAACCCGACATCGTGCCGAATGAGAATAAAGGTGGAAGAGTCTGTATCATCAGAATTGCTTGTCCACTTAGACAGAACTTGCAGGCAACATATACAACTATGATTCATAACTATGGCTAGCTTAGGCGTAGTATAAAGACAATATGGTCGAAAGCGTATAGAGTAACAGATGCTAGCTCTAAAAAAGCATCCGAAGTAAACTAATGTCACCTTGACCACTCGAAGCAGCTGTGGAAGGATAACAGCGTTAAAATACGAACTCTAAACTACACCATAAACCCAATTTTGTGTCTACTGCAACATCATTGGAAGAGATTTCAAGCATCATATTACATGCACTAACATCTCTCACTCATTAGGCACTTGAATTAGTGTGTCCGTGAGCGAAGAAACCGGGTTTACCAAAGAAAAAGTGTTACAGAATAAGAAATAATAATAAAAGTAATAATTCAAAATCTGGACACGTTTACCAGGCCTGTGTTGAATTATGGGCGGTTTAAAGAAATAGTACGATATGGTCAGACACTAAAAATAAAACATTGTCATTCCCAAAGAATTATGATAGATAAAATGAAATTATTGGGTCAGAATTTCGAGCTGAGGAAAACATGAATTACGACATTGATTTACAAATTGATAAAGAATTTGACAGAGAAAGGCTAATGGAAAAAGGAGTTCAAGATAGAGAGAAACGGAAGCAGAAAACCGAAAAGAAAGAGTTAAAGAATTTTGAAGGTGCCCTTACAGCCTGCTGCAAAAATATAGGTTTCACCAAGATGCGTGTGACAAGTTGTGCCGGATGTGTCAGATAGCCTTAACTTCCGCACGTAGCTAGTGAACGCCCTTTCAGCAAAATGAAATAGTGAAGAGTAGACTAAGAAACTTAATAACTGGAGAGTTTTTAAGGTTAGGCATACTAATGACAGTAAAAAGAATACTGATAGACGAGGTGGATTACGACGAGGTAATCGACGAATTTACAGCTGCGTCCAAATAAATGGCAAAATTATTACTTGTAAAACTTGCTGGTGTTTGGGTATGTTTGAAATTCCTGTTATTTTCTTCAATTATTTTATGTAGTAAAATGTAAAAAGTTGGAATAATAAATAGAAGTTGCAGTAAGGGGAAGCAAAGGTCGTGAGGTGATTGAAATGGATGTGTTTAGAGGGAGTGGTTTTCGTTGGAACTGATAAACTAATAAACTTGCACTCGGCCACTGCTTTTTTTTCTTCTTTGCTGATCAAATTTTATTTCTGTAGAAAAGCGCCCCACAACCTTCTTCGACCCTGCGCCCAGAGACCCAATCCGCCACTGAAAATGATGAGTATTCTTTGAAATACAATCAATTTTTACTAACAATGCCAATAATTGCAAATGTTGTATTATTAATCATTTTCGTTTTAAAATACTAATTTTTGGTGTAATAAAACGCCAAAGTAGCTTTAAACTTTTACAAAATTATGAAACTTTCAAATAAAAAAAATAAAACTTTCAAGTCAAAAAGTGCTAGCAAAGCCAAAAAATGTGAATTGTTGAGAAATATTTAATCCTTGAAATTTAATATTTTTTTAATAAAAGTACCCACTTCCGAAGTTAACAAAAAAAAGATTACCACTTTAAGCATATCCTAAAATTAATGAAAATTGGGAATCGTGTTAGTGATTATTGTTAAAAAATGCTAATTTATCAATAATGAATAAATATCAAAAATTTATCAGAAAATTAGAATGTTTTAATTTAATCACGCAAGAGTATCTACAAAGCCCAAATGTTTCTCAATTCGACGCCTCCACTACATACCGCTCCACGTCGCGTTTGGTCTGGGTAACACTTCAGATCCTATGTATAACCATAGGAACTGAAGTTATACGTCAACCAAACGCGACGTGGGGCGGTATGGAATGGAGGCGTCGAATTCAAATAAGGTTTTCTATGATTTTTCTTTAATCTAATTCAAAAAATTTCAAATTTAAGATATAAAACAACTTCAGGTAATTAAAAGTCAAACAGCTTTGCAATAACAAATTATTGCAAGATTTTCAGGGCATATTGTTCCACCACTCTTTTTAGACATTAAAGTACAATTTTTCAAATAAATTCAAAATTATAAGAATAAAAGCATCGGTATAAAGTGTGAGATTTTTTTTCTCTCTCGCGAGAGTGCTGAATCAATAATGTTAGATTTTCTTTTTTATATTTTTGGACCTTAGTTTTCTCTAAACTAATCATAATTGCCAAATTAATCGCAGCTCCAAAAAAATAGGAAGAAAATGGACAAGGTTCTGAAATATAGATTTTAAGAAAAATAGGAGGGAAAATAAAGAATAGGCAACTGACTGTGAACCCGGACCTTATTTATGATAAATTTCCCTAAAGTTGGCTACTTGTATGTGGGGAAGAGGGGAAACTGTATTTCTTGGGTATCGGGAATAACTGAATACGTATTTTGTAGTACAATTTATTATATTTCGCTTGTGATACGAGTAAATGTGATAAAGAAGAGTAAATCTACCAAATTTTAGAATGATTATTAATGTTTCCTACAAGTTTTACGCGCATAAGCGAAAGTGACTTCTTTCAACAGAATTGCATGTCCATCTATACATAATATCAATCCATATTTTCGAAGTATTTTCTGTGATCAGGATACAGATCGTTTACTTCTACCGGATCCATTTTGGTTGGTCGTTTGTCTCTATTGTCTAGTTTAAGACGTACAGTCGGTACGGAGGCTGCACCATTATATTCATATATTCCGAAAAGCTCACGACCATTATCAAGAAATCCAACGATCTTACCGTTGCGATCTTCTATTGAAATAAGGGCTGAGATATTTAATAGCAGTGAAGGTTTACCTTCTTTGGTTTTCGTCACATACATGCCATAAGGAATCCTGAAATCTTTTACTTCCTTGGACCCTTGAGGTAGCTCGCGTTTTCTATTCGAATTAGGGTGCTGTTGTGGGAGCTGCGAACTTGATACTGTAAGAACAAATAGGAATGGATGAATTTTTCATTGTTAATACTTACAATATTGGTTAGCTAAATATATAAATAGAACAAAAATTACTTTATTCAAGGGTGTTTAAGAAACATCAACTTTTGCGTGGAGGTATAATGAAAAATATAATAATATCAGAAGTGCATGATTAATGGGGGGATCGTTTTGCTAAAAACTACGGCTACCTTCATGATTCGCCGGTTCCTCCCACATCATCCCTACACGTGGCAATAAGTTCCTTGTTGTCGGCGGCTCAACTGTTGGTATTTCTGTGAACAGACGAAAAAATGTATGAATTTGTAATGTTGAAAATTGATTCAAGATAGTGTGCCTTTTTAATAATAAGGTAGCCTAAGGAATGGAAGACAGGTTCCGTTGTTCTGTTAATTAAGAAAAAAGAGGAAAAGAAGGTGGATGAGTATAGGGGAATCACACTTATATCGGTGCGCTACAAGATATATGCGGATATACTCAGAAAGAGATTCGAAACATTATTTTTTAATTATATTTACTTTTTGTATTTATATTTAATTATTTCTATAACTATTGAACATTTTATTGTAGCTAGTGTCGTTTTACCAAAAATTCCATTTGTTTATTTTACCAAGAGATAATTCATAATTACTTTGTGGGTCTTTTTAGGGTGAATAACCTTTGCTATTTGTTTTTTCGTATCTTCTGTCGATTTACCAAAAAATAATTTATTTTGATATTATTTTTTATGATATAATATGCGTCTTATTGCAAAAATTGTCTCTAGAAAATTTGTTCTTTTTGAGATGAACAACTTTTCTTCTCAACATGCTTTTAATGTAATAAATTTAAAGAAGGTTTTTCGGTTTCGAACGTGTGCAAAACTACGAATCTTGCCGCCGCTTCGTGGACATTGCAGTTCACTTCTTCAGGGCTGACCTGAAACTGAAGTTTCAGGTTATATTGTTCTTATATATAATCTCTACGATGCCTGTGATTGGCCAAAGCGCCCCATGGTGGGGACTGGTCGAACTTGTTTGGCCAATCAAGTCTTTCTTAAAAAACCCAAAAGGACCGAAAGACAAAACGGATTGGTATTATATCCATTGTCCCTATTGATGTTATTATGGTGTTTTAAGAATTCAATTGCTGATTGCGTGAAATGTTTTATTCTGACTTTACTTTCATGTTCCTTTACACGTTGGCTCACCGCTCTCCCGGTTTCTCCAATATAAACTTTGCCACAAGAACAAGGGATTTTATACACTTCCGGATCACGGAGAGGTACCTTTTATCTTCAGGGTTGTCTATAAGTTGTCCTATTTTCGCAGGTGGTTTAAACATGATTTAGATGTTGTGTCTGTTAAGAATTCTTTCTATTTATTCTGTGATACTTCGAATGTAGGGTAGGATGGTGATCGTTTTTCTCTCTCCTTCTTTAGGAGGTTGTGTTGACTTGTTTTTTTAGTGTGCATTCTTATTGTTTTTATCAATTTATTTGTTTGTGTAATCGTTTTGTATGATTTGTTCAACATTTTCACTTCCTTTTGTAAGTACTCTTTGTCTGTTATGGAGACAGTTCTGTATCCAAGGGAGTTGATGACCGATCGCTTTTGAGATAGGTGGTGGTGGGAGGAGGCATGTAGGTATCTGTTTGTATGGGTGGCTTTCCTGTATACTTCATGTCCTGATGTGTTAGCAGATCTTTTGTTAAGTAGGATATACAAGAAAGGCAATTTTCCGTTTCGTTCAATTTCCATGGTCTCGCCAAAGAACTAAATCTTTTCACAGGAAACTCTATCACACACATCCAAAGCTCTTTTGACTTTATCAGAAAGATACAACAGATTCACATTCAACTCCAAGACATTCTAGTGAGTTTCGACGTAGTATCTCTCTTTACGAAAGTATCAATCTCTGATACAATCGATATTATTGAAACCTTTGAAAACTTCCCCCCCAATCTCACACCTTTGATAAAATACTATATCAATAATACCTACTTCTCTTTCAATAACGAATTCTACGAACAAACCTCAGGAGCAGCAATGGGATCTCCAATCTCACCTGTTATAGCCAACATCGACATGGAAAATCTAGAAACTAAAATCTTTGACCAATCCAAGCTTAAACCGGAATTTTGGTGCCGTTACGTCGACAAAACTTTTGTCATCTGGAGACATAAACTAGATGAACTAAACAAATTATTCGATTTCATCTACCAATTAAACCCTAATATCCGGTTTACCATAGAAAAAGAAGAAAACGGAAAATTGACTTTCTAGGACGTACTAGTTTACAGAAGATCTGATAACACATTAGGACATGAAGTTTACAGAAAACCCACTCATACAAACAGACACCTACATGCCTCCTCCCACCATCACTCATCACAAAAGCAATCGGTCATCAACTCCCTTGTATAAAGAGCTGTCTCCATAACAGATAAAGAGAACTTACAAACGGAATTACAAAATGTTAAACAAACCCGAATACAAAACGATTACACAAACAGATAAATCGATAACGCAATAATAAAATACACTAAAAAAAAACAAGTCAACAAAGCCTACTACAACTACCTATACCTACTACACAACCTACCTAAAGAAAGAGTGAGAAAAACGACCACCATCCGACCCTACATTCAAGGTATCACAGAACAAATAAGAAGAATTCTTAACAAACACATAATCTAAACCATATTTAAATCACCTGCGAAAATAGGACAACTTCTAAACAACCCGAAAGATAAAAAGGCACCTCTCAGTGATCCGGGAGTATATAAAATCCCTTGATCTCGTGGCAAAGTCTAGATTGGAGAAACCGGGAGAGCGGTGAGCCAACGGGTAAAGGAACATGAGAGTAAAGTCAGGCTGTAACATTTCACGGAATCAGCACTAGCTGAGCATCATATCGAAACAGGATATAGCAATTTATTTGACAAAACATCCGTCATTGCAAAAACGTACAATATTTCTCCAAGATAACAGAGAAAAGCAATAAAAATCTTAAAGCACCCTGATAACATCAATAGGAACAATGGATATAATACCAATCCTATTTGGCTTTCCGTCCTCCCGGGTTAAAAAAAAAAGAATGATTGGCCAATCAAGTTCTACCAGTCCTCACCATGAGGTGCTCTTGTCAATCACAGGCATCGTAGAGAATATATATAAGAACAACATAATCTGAAACTTCAGTTTCATGTCAGCCCTGAATAAGTGAAGTGCAATGTTCACGAAACGTCGGCAAGATTCGTAGTTTTGCACACAATTGAAACCCGAAAAACCTCTTTTAAATTTATTATAATGAATCATCGTGAAAGCATTAAATCTATTATGTTTTTAATGTTTCGTACAGTTCTGCGGAAATTTTTTTTTTTTTTTAATCATTCTCGATAGATAAAACCTTCACCGTTGGTAAAACATTGCTGGCTAACGATTTTTTCCTTTCCTTTTAGGCCTTAAAATAATGTGCCGAAGAGTAATTCTAACGGATAATTCCTACGCAAGTTACCGTGTTTACAGACTACAACGACAATGTCGACAACAGCAACAGAAATGACAGACAGACACCGAAGTAAAATCCATTTTTTCTCAATCAGTAACTCCGAAAATGTCGCCATTTGATGAAACGCGCGAAACTTAATTTTCACATGAAACCAATACCTTCATGGTGATTTGTATGTTCCGCGGGCATCCCCAAACGTTGCAGAAAGTCCCTTGTTCTCGGCGACGAACCTGATGATATTTTTGCAAAAAGAAAAAACAAGTTATGAATTTGTAATGTAAAAAATTGATTTAATTTAGTAAGCGCCTAATTCGATAATCCCATTTTATATGGTCTAAGTCGGTTAAGTCCTATTGCGAATATTCCTTCAAAATATTGATAATCAAGTACAATCATTTACGTGCATTACATGCATTATATATATTGTGAAACAGAAAAAAATCTTGTTTTCTACCATGTAAAATTTCATTTATTCGAGTCATCTATAGTGGGGTTTTGAAAGGCTTTAATCAAAATTATGTTGACTCCGTTTTTTCGAGACTGTAGGCCTGGACGCTATACAATATTTCTTAAATTGGAGGAGTTTTCTTAAAAAATGTATAATTGTAAGTGTTTAGTATTTGCAGGTTGTCTTAGGTTCAACGGCTTTGTCTTTGAAATTATGCAACATTAACTCCTTCTTCCTACATATTGAATAGTTTATTTTCATTGATTACCCGTTATATTAAAACATGACAAATGGAAATGTTTAATATATGAACTCGATTATGTGACATTTTTAACTTTATTGAAACAATGAGAAAGGCAGTAATGTGTAACTGTTAAATAGGTTACGTCACTTCCACCAACATTACGTAGTTGCAGGTGTTTGCTTCAAAATGGAAAAACAAGAATTATTTACACATCTAATCTTTTTTATCGATCACAAAATTCAATAATCAAAACAGCACTGAATTCGAAACTTTGAAAATAAGGTTGAAGGATAATTCGGAAAGATAAAAATTATACTAAACGGTAATTCAGAACTATTTAAAATTTGGGAAAACTTTCGTTTTGAACGATAAAAATTAGAACAAACTTTTATTCATAATTCATTACTAAAATTCTAGAATATAACTAATTCATTAGTAAACCACTCAATATCACTAATTTGTTTATAAAATTTTTCACTAATTGAGATTTAGAACAGCGAATAAGATGAACTTCGCCTTCATGATTTGACAGCACTCAATTTGAATGTTGAAATGTTTGTTTATTTTTTTTAATATAAAATTTTACTTATGGTGCAGATCTTGATTTAAAATTGTAATCAATTTATTCTATAAAGCATGTGACACATAGTTACTTTGCTGAAATTGTCTTGTTCTCTGTCTTGAAATTTAAAAATCAAGTCTTCTCTTACGCCGTCCTTAACTAAGGCCTCCAAAATCTTGAATTTAAAAGTGAAGATTCTCATATTTCGGATTTGAAAAGTTCACAAAGTATGATAAAAATTCAATCTTCTAGTTTAGGTATTCATTTGAAAAACTAAAGAAAATACACTTTCATATTGATAATTCTACGAAATTATTGGCAAATGTTTACTTGTTAAGTGGCTTTAAAATAAAATTTACGTCCATTATTTTGTCGATGAAGTTACTTTTGCTTGTGAAAAAAAGTAAAAACTTTTGAATACGTCCGATTCGATTATCAAATTTCAAAATGAAAAAAAGCTAATTTAATAAATGCATTTGATATGTAAGTCCTAAAAAGCTCACTATTATCCTCAAGTAGCAAAAAAGATGGTACTAATTTTTTTATTCCTACCGTAAGAATTAAGAATAACTACCAAGGGGAAGATCACAGTACAAAGAATTTTCATTATTTCAAAATACAGGAAACACTGATCAACGTCGAATTTATAGAACACCGTAACTACATGAATATTCTGATTTGTACCGTATATATACTATTCTTAAATATTAGCTCTGTTTTTTCCTCTTTGAGACCATAGATCACCAGTGGAGCCAATCAATTTTCAAACAGGTTGGGCGAAACTTTTTCGGGTAGACCCCCTACCTTTTCCCAACCTACATTTTTTATGAGCAAAAAAACGTGGAAAGAAGGACATTTTCTATTTTGTGCTCGAAAGGGTGACATTTGGGCATTTTCCAATAGAAAGTGTTAAATTTGGACATTTTCCAATGAAGAGGGTCAGATTTTGATATTTTCTAGTTGGACGGGTCAAAATTTGGCAATTCAATCCAAGTTTAGACACTTTTCCGTTGAAATATTTCAAATTTGAAGATTTAGATTAAAATAAAAAAAGTCCTCAAAGAGAGCGATTGACAAAACACATTAAAGTGATTACTACAGTCCGATTGAAATTAAATAATATAAAATTGAATCATTTCCGTTTTCCAAATTGTTTTGAAACTTTTAATGCTATTTAAAAAGGAGAGAATAGATTTTATTTATTATTTACGAAAAATTCCATGATATCATGAGGGGTGGAGAAATTTTAATTAAAAAAGATCGCAATTAATCAAAAGTTTTATAAGAATCTAAAAATATATAAAGAAATAAACCTAAATGGTTTGCCTAATTAAAGTCTGAAAAAAGTTTAAATAGATTTTTTCAAATTTCCGGACAAAAATGCCAAATTACACTTATTTTGTGGCTATTTTTTTTTTTTTTTTTTTTTTTTTTTATTATTTTTGGTACTTATCGTTATTTGTATTACTTAATATTATCAGTAATGTCCATGAACTGACCTGTTGATAAATATAAACTTATATGTGAGTAATTTGGATTTTCGAACGTTCTGTTTTATTTTACTTTCTTTCCTAACATAATTTATCAATTTTTTATCTTCTTGCACACTATTTTTAATTATTAACAACTAATACTTAATCGTTATGACCCGCCGCCCCCTTGTACAAGGTCGGGCCGCCTGACCTGCCCCCGCGTTTGGCGCCCCTGTAGATCCCAAAGTGTTTACTTGTAGGGCTTGATGACATCATAAATGTTTCTTCGCATTACCTAATTTATTCAGGCGTAGATAATTTCTCGCACACGTATATTATTATTTTCTCTTGAGAATCTGAGATAATTTATGTTTAAAGTAAACTTAGATGAATGCCTCATAAATTGTCGTATTATTTTTCACTGTTCTGCTGAATGATTCACCAAAACCGAAAAATAATATAAACTAGCTGCGAATTTGATCTCGAGTGTTTCCACTTTGTTCGTATTTATACTTATATGATGCTCATTTCACGAGCACTTTGCTTCCAGTTAGCAAATGTATTTGCTTCCTCACAGAGGAAGCATTAGTTATTTTTTTTCAATAATAGACAAACCAAAGTCTTGATATTCATACATTTAGAAATAGAAATTTACAAAAAATACAAAATTACAAGATAATACAAAAATTTTGTAAACACAAAGACAAATCAGACAAATCAAATTTTGTATCCGAAATGACAATTTTTCGAGCTGGAAAAGGGAAGGGAAAAGTTCTGTAGCACCCTATGTCTTTCATAGCTTTATGATTTCTTTACAAAAATTGTCGGAATTATTCTACTATTTGAAAATTTATGATCAAAAAGTCTTTTCTGTTAATGCGTCAACTTTGAATTATGTCGATGAAAAAAGTTTTTCTGTTTGAAGCAGATGATTCAAATATTATAAATGAGCATAACTTCCTTAAACTTCAATAAAGTATATTAATATTATAGATAAATCGGTCTGCCTCGAATCAAGGAATCTTTTCCGTTCTTGCATCAATTTTGAATTATGTTGGTGAAAAAAGTGTTACTATGAAAAATCGTGTTTTCAAATATTATGCATTACCATAGCTTCCTTATTCTTCAATAAAATGTATCAATATTATAGGTCAATCGATTCGTCTTGAATCAACAAAACTTATCTATTCTTGCATCAACATTGAATTACGTTTATGAAAAAAGTTTAACTATACAAAATAATTTTCAAAATATATAAATTACCATAACTTCCCTACACTTAAATAAAATGTATTTAAATTGTAGATCAATCAATTCGTCTCGAACCAAGGAATCTTTTATTTTCTTGCATCAACTTTGAATTATGTCAATGAAAAAAGTTTTACGATAAAAAACCGATTTTCAAAATATAGAAATTACCATAACTTTTCTACTATTTAATCAAATGTATTAATATTATAGGTCACCCGATTCATTTCGAACCAAGGAATCTTTTATATTCTTCCATAAACTTAGAATTATGCTGATGAAAAAAGTTTTACTATAAAAAACCGATTTTTGAAATATTATTGAGTGCTAAAAAAAATGCAATAAATATTTTTAGAAATCCTTTGGTCAGTTTCAAGATATTAGTGGTGAAAATAAGTCCTCCAAATTTCATCAATTTATCTGCAACCGTTTTCAGGTTATCATGTTCACAAAAAAGTGTGACATCCACACACACACATCCAAACACACACATCCGGACAACTGCTTAGAACATTGTATTAGACATTTTTAAATTGAGGAAGGTTTAATTGAATGAATTTAAAATTTTTGGAAAATGTTACCATTACAAAGCTTCCTCTATGAAGAAGCAAAAAGAATTGATTTTAGGGCTTCGTAAGAAACCCTACGTACCTTGCCTTGGCGAGTGTTCGGATAGGAATTAATTCCGAATAAATCCCAATTATTCCGAAATATGTACCAGATCCAATTTTTCAATCCTTCTCTATCCATGATTCACATCAAGTTCAATCCGAATCAACTTTCTTTTATAGTGAATTGCAAATATGCAAGAGAAGTGAAGGGTTGCAGTACGGAACTAGATAATCAACAAAAGCGGAATTTTTCGGGAGAGTGAAATAACATTCTATAAAATCCTAATTACCGAACTGAAGGATTTCTGAATTGAGGCCAAAAAAGTATGATTAACAAAAATTATCCAGTTCTGAAAAACAAAATGTAAAAGTTAACAATCTCAAAGTGACAGGAACCTAAAATTAGAACAGGATCGGTTGCGGATCATGATAAACAGTGATATTTTCAGTTTAAACAAAAAATACAAATTGACACCCGAGATATTAACTTGCTTAATTAGAAGAAAATGAGTTTGATTCAAAAAAGTTAAAAGATTCCGAGTAAATTACTCAGGAATTTGTAGTAGACGGTATCACACTGTAACAGATGATTTTTCGCTGAAAGTTCTGTAGAAAGAAGGGAGATATGTGTTTCTTTATAAACAAATGATAATACTTTTGAGAAATATCGTTTTTCTATAATTCGCGAAAAAGTGCCAGTTTTTCCACCTGTTTTTGGTGTAAAAAGTGATCGATTTTTGGTCGATGACGTGACGCATGCGCAGTGCCGACCTTTCCGGGCAACAGTGACAAAAGTAGACAGATGCAGTGGAAAAAGTAAATGGACAGTGATAAAAGTGAGGCACAGTGACAAAAGTAAATGTTATTTCGGGTGGGTTCGTGCTGCCTCGGGTGTACTCGTGCATCGTGCGCAGCCAACTTCATTCTATTTTCCGACCGTCGTCCCTAACCTAAAATCAATTTCCTGAAAAGTATCGAGTTGTGTATTTTGTATGTACTTTTGTCACTTGGCAAAAGCAAAAAAACACCGTCAGTTTCTCCGAAAATACTGTGCTTGGTGTTTTTTCACGAAAAATCGGAAATTTTGAAGCCCTCAACTTTATGGGCCAACTATTCAATTGTGAGAACCAGCTTATTATTACTGCCATATTATTGCCATGGTTTTGATAATTGCCATTGTCATTGTTGCGTCAATCGACAAAAAATCGCCTTCTTTTTACACAAAAAACAGGTAAACAAAAACTAGAACTTTTGCACAAATTATAGAAAAAGTATCGTGTCCCACACATTGAAAAAGCGACGATTTAAAACTCGTGTGATAGCCACCCTCGCTTCGCTCGGGTAGCTAACTTCACACTCGTTTTAAATCTCTCGCTTTTTCAACTTGTAGCACAATATACTATTCTGATCAAAAGGCGAAAAGTTGAGTGAAAAAAAAAACCGTATAAAAGTATTTTATTAGTTTATTGTATTTAAAAATATTCATGACGAGGAATATGGTAAGAAAAAGGTTTTAAAAAAAGTTAAGAGGTTTTCCAGTAGGCACCGGGACATCCTAAAGACGTTCTTAGAATTTAACTCTTCTTCATGTGACCTGACGTCTTTAGGACATCCTTTGGATCTTTTCATGTCTTTAAAAGGTCCTCAGGACGTCCTCAATTCGTCTGTCAAAGACGTTTATAGGACAACTTCAGGACTTGTGTGTCCACTGGATAGGGGATTAAAAAAAGAAGATGAAGACGGGAGAAAACTGTAGAGAATCAGTTACCTGCTTTTTAAGTACCAATCTTTTTATTACTATATTAAAAATAAGATTTAAAAAAAAATCCTTTGGACGCAACTTGTATATGGTTTTTCAAGAATTTGTTATGCAAAAAGCACATTTACGGCAAAAATCTTAATTATCCAATTCTGTACTACAACCCTTCAACTATAGGAAATTATCTATTACAGTGAAAATGCTTCTTAAGATACGAAAAAATCAAATTTTGTGGCCAAACTGAATGAGACGCGAAAAAAATTGTAGAATAGAAGTTGCTCGCCTCAAATAGATCTTGGTTAGATTATTATATTTTTTTGAAGTTAAGGAGCGAAACTGCTTATCTCAAATGATCTACACATTTCTTTGTTAGACTATTCTTTCAGAACGCATGGTTTTAGGTTTAATCGTGAAAACTGTTATTAAAAATATAATTTTTTGGCCAAACTATGCAAAAAAACCATACTCAATCAAATATTTCGTCAGGAAAGAAAAATAATTTTGGATTTATAACAAAAATTTTGCTGAAATAATAAAAAACGGCTTAATAAACAGGTTTTTTGCGATCACGAAACTTTTTTTCTTCGTGCATGCAGAAACTCGACAGTAGAGCTTGAGTATTATTATGAGAATAATTTTATTATAATAAAATTAATTAATATATTAAAATAATTATGAGAGTAAGCGCGGCAGAGGGAGAAAGAAAAGAGGGGGCTGGTGGGACGAGGAATGCAGGGAGAGTAAAGAGAAGATGAAAGAGTGTGTAAGAAGATGGAGGAAAGGAGAAATGGAGAAGGCAGAGTACAACAGGAGAAAAAGAGAACATGAGAAGATGCTGGAACGAAAAAAGCAAAGGGGAAAGCAGAAATACAAGGAAGAAGTAGAAAAAGCGATCAAAGAAGGTAGGATCTGGGATGTGATAAATAGGGAAAGAAGAGGAAGGGCGTGGATGAAGAAATAGAAATGGCTGAGTGAACGGATTATTTCAAGGGTCTGTTAGGTGGAGAAAAAATAGGGGAAAAGAGGAAAATAGAAGGATAGTCCAGGTAGAAATGAAGGAAGGGAATGAAATAACAAAAAAAGCAGTGGATGAGGCAATAAATAGTCTAAAAGGAAATAAGGCTACAGGAGAGGATCGTATGGAGAACGAAGCGATGTAGTATGGAGGAGAAGGGGTTGGGAAAGGAATGTGGAAGATCTGCAACAAAGTCTGGAAAGGAGAAGGGTGGCCGGAGGAGTGGATGACAGGGCGAGTGGTACCGCTTGTCAAGAAAGGAGAGGGGAAGAAGGTAGAGGAGTACAGAGGGATCACTCTCATGCCAGTGGGTTATAAAATATATGCATAAATTCTAAGAAAAAGGTTAGAGAGTCAGATAGAAGAGAAACAAAGTATCCCACACAATTAAACGGGATTTAGAAAAGGGATGGGGACAATAGATAACATTTACGTACTCAAATACTTGGTTAACAGAAATTTAGGGAAAAAGAGAGGGAAATCAGTCGCCTTGTTCGTAGATTTTAAAGCAGCTTTTGACTCAGTAAATAGAAAAGTGCTGTGGCTGGCAATGAAAGAGAGGTGAATAGAGGAAGGGTTGGTAGAGAGGATAATGGAAATTTTTACTGAAACCAGGATTAGGGTGAAGATAGGGGAAGAAAAGAGAGAGGTATTCTGGACAGGAAGAGGTCTAAGGCAAGGGTGCCCGTTGAGTCCGCTTCTTTTTAATATGCTGCTGAGAGACTTAGAGGAGAAGCTAAAGGAGAAAGGAAAAGGAGGAAAGGCTTTGGGTAATAGCAAACTATTCTCTCTAACATACGCGGACGACGTAGTTCTTTAAGCAGACGATGAGAAGGGGATGAACCTAATGATCAGAATTTTTGAAGAGTATGTGGAAGCAAAATACTTGACAGTGAATGTGGAAAAGACCAAGGTGATGTGCTACAGAAGAAGAAAGACCAAAATAGATTACGTTTGGAAGATGAACGGACAAACAGTGGAAATTATGGAGGAGTTCTGTTACCTAGGTTTTTGGTTTGAGGCAGGAGGGGGAAACGAGGTGCAGGTGAGGAAAACAACCGAATGTGCGAGTAAAGTAATGGGCCAAGTGTTGTGTTATCGAGTGGAGGTCTGAGGATGGAAGGAACATAGGAAAGTGGAAAGCATGCCCATCACAAGTATGCTTGGGCGAAATTCGGAACAAGGAAACGAGATGCAATTTGGGGAATTCCAAATGGAAGGAAAAAAGGAAAAAAATGAGGAAGGTTTGTGATATGCGAGAAGGGGTACTGGAGTGGCAGGACATAGAGTTAGAGTTATTAGTAAGACAAGGAGAAGAGAGATGGAGAAAGATTATGAACTCGAGTTACAATAGATGGTATATGATGGTCGAAGGGTTGACGGAACCAGAATATTTGCAAAAAATAAAAAAGGAAGTTAAATGGAGTAGGGTGGTATGCTTTAGAATGGGAGAAGGAGTGAGAGCTTGTAGATATTGGATGGATGAAGAGGAAAATCTATGTAGAGTATGTGGATACGAAATGGAGTCATGGGCACATGTACTAGGGAGGTGTACAGGAGAGGAAGATGGACACTTGAGTTTGGATGAATGTGTAAGATGGATTTTGGATGGTAATGGACAGGGAGTTATGTGGATGAAGAAAATTGAAGAACTAAGAGAAAGCAAGGTAAAAAGGAATCCTAATGAGGAAAGTAACTAGAAAAAAATTTTTATTTTAAAATCGTTGAAAATGTATTTTATGGTAAGAGGAAACGGAAGCCCTAGAAGATCGCTCATTTTTAGAAGTTTAAAAATTAATAGTTATTTTCCCAAGGTCATAGTTTAGAAAAAACCTTTTTCCTCACAAAATATTAATAACGTGTGTCGTGTATTTCAGACACTAAAGACATATATTTTTTCAATCCTTTTAGCAGCTTCGGACCACTTTTCTGTACATCAAATTTAGTTTAATTTCATTGGAATTGCCAGTAAAAATCTACTGCATAATTGAAGTTTATTAAAGTTAAGCCAAAAGTTTAGTAAAAAATTACTAATTCGATTAGTTGAAATGTTTACTATAATCAAGCCTAAGAAAATTAGTACTAATTGCTAAGTGAAAATATCTATACCAATGGAAAAAATCTTTCTGGTTATCATCCTGTTATTTTAGGACAGGATTTATGCGTGAAAAACTTCGAGAATTTTTTTCAATAGATTATGAATTATTTTTAGCGCTACATATACAATAATTGAAAAAAGTTTCTGGACATAGAAATCGTGTCAAACGAAATACTTTAATAATTGATGTTACACGATTGTGTAATATTTTGAACATTATTTAAAAAATGATACTGAAGGTAGTATTGTGAATCTTGTAATTAAGCCACGGTAGATCCACCAACATTCGCGTATTACCAAGTTATTTCTTCCAAGAGGAAATATTATAATTATGTACTTTATCACGAAATTTCATAGGATATGATAAGACACAATTTCGAAATTAGTCAATATTTTCTCTTATTGACTATAGTAAAATAAACCTATTTCCTCAAAAAAAATTAAATATTTTTGGGGCGGTATTGAAATTCGATTTTTTCATCGTTTCATGCAGTATCAATACTTTTGAAGGGAACAATGAAAATTGTGCATGATTTCAATTTTTTAAGATACGATTTTAAAGTTATGTACGGTACATTACACGAGAAAGTAAAAGTAACCATATTGAATTTATCCTTATCTTTACCCTCGTTATTTTAAGCAATCACGGTGAGCCTTAATCAACGTCCAATAAAAAATCAGATCTTATCTAAGAAGTCAGGTGTAATTTCCAAGGCTCTGTACTTCGGTGAATGATTCATTTTATTCTATATGCAATTTTGGTTATGAAATAACGCATACCTAATCATTTTGCCAACTATTCTAATTTACTGAACTAGCCTCATCCTTATTTTCATTATTATGTTGGTAGGAAGAAGTGGTAGGAAGTGGTAGGAAGAAAGTCTGGTGATACGTGGTGGAATGATGAAATTCAAGCAGCCCAGCAAGAAAAGAAAAAAGCGCACAAGAGAACATTAAACATGACAGGTCTTAGCGATGAGGAGAGAAATAGACTCAAAAATGATTACAAAGACAAAAAGAGGAAAATGAAAGGAAAGTAAGAGTACAGAGTTTGCCAGCATGAGAAACAGCAAAGGTGAAATGCTATATGATATAGTCGAGATAGTAGACGCTTTAAAAGACTCTTTTAAAGAACTATTAGGAGGTGAAGATATAGGACAACAAAACTGCGACATAGAACATAATGCATTAGAAAACCCAATTGAAAAAGTCTGTGTCACTGAGGTCCGAGACATAATTAAGAACTTGAAAAACGGTAAGGCTGCTGGCATAGACAGTATTACTGATGAAATGCTCAAATACGGTGGCGAGTACATACCTCACAGGTTATGCGAATTAATAAATTTATGTATCGAGACGGGGAAAGTCCCAGACGATTGGAAAAAAGCGATTATCGTACCAATATACAAAAGAAAGGGAGATAAAAACAACTGCAGTAATTACAGAGGTATCAGCCTACTAAGTACCGTAAGTAAAATATACTCAAAAATACTTATTTGTAGGGTAATGGAAATCACAGAAGAAAAGATATGGGAAGTCCAAAGTGGTTTTATGCCAGGAAGATCATGTACATATCAAATATTTAGCCTAAGACAGATCACAGAAAAAAGCTTGAGAGTAGGAAAGAAAGTTTTCTGTGCATTTATTGACCTAGAAAAAGCATTCGACACGGTAAATAGAAGTAAACTTTGGGAAGTTCTTAAAGAATACGGAGTAAATGGAGGGCTCCTGCAAGCAATAAAAACAATATATACAGGTAGTAAAGCGAGCGTAAGGGTAAATGGGAAACTGAGTGACTGGTTCGATATTACGCAAGGCGTGAAACAAGGATGCGTTATGTCCTCGTGGCTATTTATCATATTCATGGATAAGTGTCTAAGAACTGCACTCTTCGACGAAGAAGGTGTAGATCTCCAAACAGTTAAGGCACGTGGGTTAGCTTTCGCAGATGACAAGATTGTTATGGCAGAATCAGTCGAGGACTTGCAAAGAATGTTGAATAAACTTCATACAAGCATGAAGGACATGGGACTCAAAATTAACGTAAATAAAACAAAAATCATGGTGTTTGAGGGAAAGAGTGAGAAAACAATGTGCAACATTGTCCTAAATGATGAGAGATTAGAACAAGTTGACAAGTACGTATACCTAGGTAGTCTATTCACTAGCGACGGAAAAATAGATGGGGAGTTAGATAGGCGCATAAATAAGGGTAAACAGGTTATCGGTAGAGCAGGGTCCATCCTAACAAATAAAAACATATCAAAAAAAGCTAAAATGGCCATACACAATTCTATATTCGTACCGACTGTACTATACGGTAGCGAGACATGGACCTGTCAAGAAAAGGACAGGAGTAAAATTAACGCGATCGGCATGAAACCTCTGCGCATAATATGCGAGAAAACACTGATGGACAAAGTTCGAAACGAGACAATCCTCAAAGAATGTGGTGCAAAAGAGACAATAGTTGACACATGGGAAAGAAATCAGTTAAGATGGTTCGGACATCTTGAAAGAATGAAAGATGAACGACTGACCAAACAAGTGTATAAAGGTAAAGTAAATGGCAGAATGCCCAGAGGTAGACCGCCGAAAGAATGGTTAGAATCTGTAAATGAGACATTAATCCGTAGAGACATAAGAAGCCATAGAAACACAAGAGCTTGCATGAAAAAATGCATGGACGTGAAGGAAGCCAGAGTAGTATGCCAGGACAGAAAAGTGTGGCGACAAATAGTTTGTAAACAGAGTGACAGTAGAATGAATGACGCCTGAAACAAAGATCTTGGATACTAATGGGCCCAAGTGGAGAACCATACATAACAATTTTGTGAGGCTCTTCACTTGGGGTGATCGCTAGAGAGATTGATCAGCAACCTGGGTCGGAGCAGTGTTGCGGAATAAACGTGTCATTTAAATAAATAACACGAGAATTCCAGATCAATCTAAAATATATATACCTAACACTTATATACCTATCTACCTCATACCTATATACCTACCTACCTTATACCTATATACCCATATGCACACTACTATTCTCCAACCGAGCAAGTCACGCCTACCCCGAAAGGGAAATGGCTTAATGGTATAATAATATAATAATGTTATTTCGACTTCATGCTGTCCATTAAAAAA